>BLSH010180383.1:109885-132263 GCA_018402905.1 Glandirana rugosa
CCGAGTCCGATAGTAACGTGTCGAACGTTTGGTGAGCACAGAACAGCAGTCGTGTAACAGACTTCTTGACGGTGTGCCCCCTTACGGACAGATCCCCTGTGAGCGAGGCGAAAACGTTGGACGAAGGAGAAAACGACACGACCACGGAGACACGCTGGTGGTGGAGAAGGAGGTTTGAGGTGTGCAGTGAGCGTACTGGGAGTAAGGTACCCCTTACTCCCAGTACGAGGTGTAGTAGATTGTGGGTGGGAAGTGGTGACGGGAGGAACAGTCAGACGTGTGACTCCGTTCGACGTCGTCAAACGTAGACACAAAGCAGTAGTAGTCTCTGCACGACGCGACCACAAAGGTACAGCCCCAGAAGTGGAAGACATTGAGTGCACCGATGCCCAACCACTTCTGTTGCAGGATGAGGACATGGAAACACCAGCGCAGCACGTCTCTGATGATGACGAAACACAGATGCAAACTGCTGCAGCTTGCCTCAGTGTGCAGACTGACAAGGAGGGCAGTGGTGAAGGGTGGGTGTTAGATGATGTGGAGCATGACCCTCATTCCCCATGGAATGAGGGTCATGCGAGTGACGTGTGGAGTTTGGAGGAAGAGGTGGTGGTCGCACAGAGGCACCAGCACAGCAAAAGAGGAAGCAGGTTGCAAAAGCGGAGCGAGTGTCCCCTAGACAGGCATTCCCCCGTGTGGCAGTTCTTCAGACAATGTGCTGACGACAAGACACGAGTGGTTTGCAAGCTGTGCAATGATAGCCTGAGCCGGGGCATAAATGTTCTCAACCTGAGCACAACCCCCATGAGCAGGCATCTAAATTCAAGGCACAAGCTGCATTGGAATAATTACCTCAAAATCCAAGAAAGGTCTCGGCCTCCTCCTGCTTCCTCTTCTGCTGCTGCCTCAGCCTCTTCCTCCACCTCTACAGTGACAGTGTCACCTGCCAACCAGCAAACAGACGATATGACAGCAATGCCACCATGTCTGCCACCGTCCACAAGCATTTCCACACTGTCCCATGGAAGCTTACAGCTCTCCATCTCCCAAACACAGGAGAGAAAGAGGAAGTACCCCCCCACCCACCTGCGATCCCTGGCCCTGAATGCCAGTATTTCAATATTCCTGGCCTTTGAAATGCTATCATCCCGTCTGATGGACACGGACAGTTTCAAAAACCTGATGGCGGTGGCTGTCCCACAGTACATGGTTCCCAGCCACCACTACTTTTCCAGATGAGCCATCACTTCCCTGTGCAAACAAGTCGGGGACAAGATCAAGTGTGCACTGCGCAACGCCATCTGTGGCAAGGTCCACATATCCACTGATACATGGACCAGTAAGCATGGACAGAGACGCTATATTTCGCTAACTGCACACTGGGTAAATGTAGTGGCGGGTGGGCCTGAGCCGGCTAGCCATTTGGTGCATGTCCTTCCACCACCGAGGATTGCAGGGCATTTCTCTTTGCCTCCTGTTGCTTCCTCCTCCTACTGCGCTTCCTCCTCCTCGACCACCTACTCATCCGCTCAGCATAACACCTTCACTACCAACTTCAGCACATCCAGGGGGAAACGACAGCAGGCTGTTTTAAAACTGATATGTTTGGGGGATAAACCCCACACTGCGCAGGTGCTGTGGACGGGCATTGAACAACAGACCAATGAGTGGTTGTTGCCACTGAGTCTCAAGCCCGGCCTGGTGGTGTGCGACAATGGCCGAAATCTCGTAGCGGCTCTGGGCCGTTCGGTTTGACGCACATCCCTTGCCTGGCGCATGTGCTGAATTTGGTGGTACAGAATTTTCTAAAAAACTACCCGATATTTCAGAGCTGCTGCATAAAGTGTGGGCCGTCTGTGCGCACTTTCGGCGTTCTCACCCTGCTGCTCCTCGCCTGTCTGCGCTGCAGCGGAACTTCGGCCTTCCCGCTCACCGCCTCATATGCGACGTGCCCACATGGTGGAACTCCACCTTGCACATGCTAGAGAGACTGCGCGAGCAGCAGCAGGCAATAGTGGAGTTTCAGCTGCAGCACGCACGGGTCAGTCGCTCTGCGGAACAGCAACACTTCACCACCAATGAGTGGGCCTCCATGCGAGACCTATGTACCGTATTGCGGTGTTTTGAGTACTCCACCAACATGGCCAGTGCCGATGATGCTGTTCTCAGTGTTACTATCCCACTTCTATGTCTCCTTGAAAAAACACTTTGGGCCATGATGGAAGAGGATGTGGCATAGGAGAATGAGGAGGAGGAGGAGGAGGAAGAGGGGTAATTTCCACGGTTATCAGGCCAGTCATTCGCAAGTGGCTCGGAGGGTGGGTTCCTGCACCAGCATAGGCCAGGTCAAAAATATTCAAGCCAGGGCACAGTTCTGGAGGACAAGGAAGATGAGGAGGGGGGAATCGCAGCAAGGTGGCACCCAATGCAGCTCGTGGGCATCACTGAGGCATAGCTGGGGGGATACAGAGGACAAAGATGATATACCTCCTACAGAGGACAGCATGTCTTTGCCTCTGGGCAGCCTGGCACACATGGCCGACTACATGCTGCAGTGCCAAGCATAAACTGGTAGAGGCACTGCTGAGGGCATTCCCAAATGACACCGGGGGCTCAGTGGAAGCACAAGGCGAAGGCAGAGGAGGAGGAAGAGGCCACCAACGCAGCTGTGCCACTGCCAGCACCTCAGAAGGCAGGGTTAGCATGGCCGCAATGTGGCAAAGCTTTGTCAGCAGCCCGCCACAACAAACAGCACCACCAGCCGATAGACAACGTCTTAGCAGGAGGCAGCATTTCAGCAACATGGTGCAAGAGTATGTGTGCACACGCCTACACGTACTGACTGATGGGTCTGCCCCATTCAACTTCTGGGTCTCCAAATTGGCCACATGGCCTGAGCTTGCCCTTTATGCCTTGGAGGTGCTGGCCTGCCCTGCAGCCAGTGTATTGTCTTAACGTGTGTTTAGCACGGCAGGGGGCGTTATCACAGACAAGCGCAGCTGCCTGCCCACAGCCAACGTGGACAAGCTAACCTTTATTAAAATGAACCAGGCATGGATCCCATAAGACTTGTCTATACCTTGTGCAGAATAAACATTTAGACCGGACTCACACAGCCATTCGTATACTTGTTTTTTTGAATAGGCCTCAATATTTATTATTATTATTATAAACAAACAAAAAAAAAAAAACTGTGTTGGCTACCTCCTCCTCCTCAACCACCGCCACTTCCACCTACACTGCCACGGCCTAGTCAACCTCTAGGCTCCTACTCCACATCCACCTCCCTTCCCATTTTTTAAATTTGATTTTAATTTATTTTCCCTATCCCCATTTTTTTGTAGGGCACTTGCCCTACTCTTACCCCCATTTTACTTCCTTTTGCAGCCCTCTAGCACTTACCAGGATTTTGCTACAGCCATTTTTGTGCCTAAAAGTTCGGGTCCCCATTGACTTCAATTGGGTTCGGGGTCCAGGATAACGTTCGGGCAACCTTCAGTGCTGAACCCGGACTTTTTCCCAAAGTTCGGTCGGACCCCCCGAACCCGAACGTCCAGGTGTTCGCTCAACTCTACTCAAGAATTTACATTTATTTGCACGGCAGCAACACAATTATGTTCATTTAGTGGCATTAGTATATTAGGTGGTACATTTAGACAAACATTTAGCAATTGGGATCTAAGGGCCCTGCTCATAGAAGCTTACAATCTAAAATTTTTCCAAGCCTTATAGTGGACACAGCTTTAATTTCACAGTGTATAGCAGGCTACACATTTCATAGTACAACTACTCTCAACAGACACCAACCGCCAACAAATGTTTAGCTGCAAGATTATACAAAAATACAAAAAGTCATTCTTAAAAAAAATAAATAAATAAATATTAAAAAGACATTTCAGAGTGCGCATGCGCGCGAGCTCCGAGATGGACGGCTGATCCAGGAGCTCCGCGCTTACCCCAGCCATCGGCTCTCCTAAACCCGCCAGCACTCACAGGAGGGATCCAGGAAGGGAGGGGATAATCCTCCCAACAGCTAGCGAGCCGCGGAAGTCCAGAAAGCGGTCCGGTAAGCAGCCCCCAAGCCCGTGGCACACCCGCTCCGTTCTGTCAGGGTGTACTAAGATGGCGGCGGCTGCGGCCTAACACACCACTCGGACCCCAGGAAGCAGTGGAAGCCACCCCGGACCTCCCATACAGATCTGGAAAGAGTTATAAACCTCCACACAGCCGAGGAAGAGCTTCTCCAGGCTTCCCCACCGCCGATAGGACAGCTGCAGCTAAAACTGGGTAGACCAAGATGGCCGCCGACAAGGCCTAAAGGATAATGTAAGCCTCCAGTTCACCCATCCTCCACTCAAAGCAGTCACTAGGGAGGTGAACAATTATACACAGCTCTATAAAAAGCCCTCTGGACCCAGAGGCCCTGATAACACATTCACTAAAGAGACATCCTGTTAACTAACAAAGTCAGGACTTTTGGGGATGGTGGGAGGCCCCCAATACTGGCAAGTGTAACCTCTGTTTTGAAGCATAGAAAATAAGAGATGGAAAGAGGGCTCTGGAAGGCTCTTTACTTTTCAAAAACGGCAGGTGACCAGTAGGTCTAATATCAATAGTAGGTCCCCAATAGATCCCTGCATGCAGGGAACGACAGCTAGGAGAGCACTTATTAATCTCTTCACAGAGCCTCCCCCCTGACATGTACTCATTAGGGGCCCCCTCAATCTCTACATCACAAGAAACCCCATCGGAGAGCCGACCAGTTATCTCTCCAGCCACCCTCATCCTTACACCGGGGTCTAATTTACCCGCTCATCAGACTCTATCAATATCCCCAGCATCCACGGAGTCGCTCCTATGTCGCACTCCCTTTACCCCGGTGGCCCGCTCCCCTTTATGCCAGCATGAAATGAACAACACTAGCTCCATGAATCAGGACCCTGGCCTAAACACAGCGGACTTATTTAATACATTTTCTAACCTATTGGAAAGGGGATTGGCGAATACAGCAGCCAAAATTACAGGGGATATAAAAGCAGATTTCACTATGCTAGGATCCAGAATGGATGCTATTGAACAAAAACTGGATTTTGCCGTGGCTAGAACCAACCAAAACTCTGACCACCTACAAATTCTTCAGGACCAATTGGACATCGCCCTAGCAAGAATAGACGACCTGGAAAACAGGTTGCGAAGATACAACTTCAGAGTGAGGGGCCTCCCAGAAAACATCACTGAAATCATCCCCGCAATTCAGGACTTGATTAAAACAATCATCCCAAATGTACCTAAACACAGACTTGAGCTGGACAGAGCACATAGAGCCTTGGGACCCCCAAGAAAGGATGGCTCCCCCAGGGACGTCATAGTCAAACCGCACTTTTATGCCGTCAAAGAGGAGATAATGAGGGCCTCCCGATCCAACTCATCCATCTCTTGTATGGGGCACCAAGTCCAGATCTTCACAGACCTTTCCCCCAACACTATCCAGAAAAGAAGAGCTCTCAAACCACTTCTCCTAATTCTGCAACGAGCCGAGATAAAGTACTGGTGGGCTTTTCCGTTTGCGGTTAAATTCAACCTAAAGGGTAAAACATTCACATTCATAAGTTTAGCAGAGGGGGAAAAACTCCTTCTGCACCTCAAGTTAATTTCCCATGAAGCACCAATGGATCTCACAGACCCGACTGGATCACACGCCAAGAGACCACTCCCTTCTAGCCCTGTCTCTCCGCTTTGGTCTAAGTCAAAGAGCAAGAAGGCCAAAGAAGTTAGACCCCCATGACCCACCAGCTGGCCTATTTGGGTTTCTTTTTGCTGACGTTTTAGTTCGGGCCTTCTCTTTGGTTTTGGAAGCAATTTTCACTTACTTAAGAAAAAGCCACGTTCTTGGAGCTATGTTGCTCCCCGTTCTTGAATATTGATTAATAGCTCTCTAAATGTATATTTGTTGGTCTCCTGGTTCTGCAAAGTTCTCACTTTTAGCTCTGTATCTAGTGTGAATGGAGCTTACATGTTACTAACTAGAGGTTGAGCTTAAAGACTCTATGTAAAGTTATCAATACACTTAACTGCTCTGGGTCTCTCCCTTTCTCTTTGTGAAGTTGCAGTTCAATCATAGGATGACCCGGCCGGGGTAAGCCCCCATGTGCCTCCACTTACCCCTGGGACTTTCTCGAAATTCCTTGGGATAAGTTGTCTGACCGTATCGGTACAGACAATTGTTTCGCCCATTTTCAGGTTGTTGTTTGTTTCCCTCGTAGGAGGGCAGGGACGATGGATCAGGGGAGACTCTATCCCCCTTTGACACCGGCCCCGATAGCTATTAGTAGATGTAATTGCTTTTGCAGTTTCTCTCTCTTCTTCACTTCCTTTCCTCTCCTCTTTTTCTATTTGATAAAGCACCTAACCTCCCTTTATGTTACAGATGCCTTCTGGTCTGCCGGTTGCGGTCTGGGGTTCCCTAACCCTACTGGAAACTACACCACCCCTCTAGGGGTCTCCAGTCCCTGTGTGAGTGCTGCTGTAGATATAAGCTCTTTCCCCCGCCTGCTCCATGGCTAAGGCACCCAATAAATGCCTCCAAATAGCCTCCCACAATGCTCAAGGTCTAAATTCTCCTGTAAAAAGGAGGAAAGTGTTCTCCCAGTACAAAACACTTAACTTGGATGTTATTTTAGTCCAAGAAACCCACTTCCCCATACGGTACAGCCCCAAATTCCTCCACTCACATTTCACAGTTTTCTTTACGGCTAACGCAGAATCCAAAACCAAGGGGGTAGCTATTCTATTCTCCAAATCTTGGGGCTTCTCCCTCCTCGGGGAAACTAAAGACCCAGAAGGGAGATACATAATAGTAAAGGGTACCATTGACAGGATTATATACACATTTGTATCCTAATACGCCCCTAACAAGGGCCAACTTCATTTTCGACACTCGACACATTTTCGCTGTTCGACACTATCCAGCCATATTTAGAAGGCAGGGTCATCATGGGAGGCGATTCCAATATTGCCTTTGATCAAAGCCTTGATAAATCCAAACCACTGGGACACCAATTAATGCGCCCGACTAGAGCGAGCTTAAAACTGGCCAAATTGCTCCATGCATCTAATCTGTCTGATGTTTAGATGGAGCTAAACCCAACCAGGAGGGATTATACCCACTTTTCCCATCCTCACAACTCGTATGCACGTATAGATCATCTACTAGTGCAATCTCACACTACTCCACTAATATTAAACTCTAGGATAATTGACACTCCACTCTCTGATCACTCCATAGTTCTCATGCAATTACGTTCCGACCCCATCTTTGCGAAACAGTCACAGTGAAGATTAAATTAATCACTACTGGCCGACCTTGCTAAAGCCTCTGAAATTAATAAATCTCTCAAGGAATTCTGTCTACTAAATGACAGAGCTGAGACTTCAGCTGAAGTCCTCTGGGCTGCCCATAAATTGTTTATCAGGGAGAAGATAATACAAATAACTTTGCTACTTAAAAAAGAGAGAACGGCGGACCTGATTAAGCTGGAAAAATTGTTCACGGCTCTGCAGGCACTACATAAAGCTAGCCCCTCTAAAGCTCTCACTGAGCAACTAGATAAAGCAAGGTTAGAACTTAATATGACCTTAACAACCAAAGCAGAGAAATCAATCCGCTGGAGCCGTCAGAAATTTTATACACATAATGACAAAGCAGGATCACTGCTAGCAGCCAGACTCTCCCCCAAATGTCGTCAACACCATCTCCCCAAAATTAGAGTCCCAGGTCATGGCCCTACTACGAACCCGAAGAAAATTCTGGAGACTTTCCATAAGTTTTACTCTGACCTTTACGGTGCCTCCAAAGGGAATCATCTAGACTCCCTCTTAGCCTTCCTTAAAGACATCCCCCTCCCCTCCTTGACACTCGAACATAAACAGCTCTTGGAAGCTCACTTTACTGAGGAAGAATTCTTGGGTGCCATTAAGAACTTAAGAAAGGGATCGGCCCCAGGTCCAGATGGACTATCTATACCTTACTACAAGGCCTTTAACGAGACACTTATCCCCCATATGACAAAATTTTTCAACTTTAAAACTCAGGGCACCCCCTTGGATCCACAACTCAACTTGGCCTATATAACGGTTATCCCAAAACCTAATAAGAATCCTGAAGAGGTTGGCAACTATAGACCTATATCGCTGATCAACAACGACATTAAAATTCTAACGAAAATCATGGCTAATAGGCTAGCTTCTTTTATAAACTCCTACATTCACAAAGACCAGGTAGGCTTTATCCCAGGTAGACAAGGCCCAGATCAGACACGTAGAGCTATTGACCTGATCTTCATCCTACAAGCCAACTGGGAGGGCGGCGATAAGCAACGAGGCATGGTCCTATCTCTAGATCTTCAGAAGGCCTTTGACTCAGTCTCTTGGAACTATATATTCACTATTTTGGAGAGTTGGGGATTCGGCCAACGCTTCATGGGAGTTATAAGGGCCCTATACTCATCCCCCTCAGCACAATAAGGTTACAAGGATATCTTTCTAACCCGATAACTATAATTAAAGGGACAAGGCAGGGCTGCCCTCTTTCCCCACTTATTTTTGCCATAGCTATTGAAACCCTGGCAATCGCTATTCGCCAAAACCCAGATATTAAAGGGATCTCTTGCGGATCTCAAATCCACAAATGTGGCCTATTCGCAGATGACATCCTCCTATTTATCACTTCCCCCCATACATCCCTTCCCAACCTGAATAGACTACTAGACGCATTTGCTAAACACTCTGGCCTAACAGTAAACTACTCTAAGTCCTATGCATTGAATATTTCCCTCCCGCAGGATACAGTTGCATCTCTGCAACACTCATTCCCATTTAAATGGAGTTGTTCCTCTATACAATACTTAGGCATTAATTTGACGGCCAAGATAGAGGATTTATATGTTAGTAATTTTCCATCCATGTATCGAAAATTAGAGGATGATCTAAAATCTTGGTCAAAGAATAATCTCTCCTGGCTGGGCAGAATCAACGCGGTCAAAATGACCCTCCTCCTGCGGATCTTATACCTGTTCCGAGCCCTACCAATCTCCATCAGGAAAAACCACTTAAGGTCCCTTCAGAGTAAAATTCTCAAATTTGTTTGGCGCAGTACAGGCTTCAGGTTCTCCCAAAACATGTTATACCACCACAGGAAGAGGGGAGGACTGGGGGGTCCCTCTCTCCTCAAATACTTTCAAGCGGCAAGACTAGCTCAGCTCTCCCGAGTATACACGAGGTCTGAGAAACCAGACTGGATTCAAATCGAAAGACAGTCGGCACCGCAGTACACAATAGATTTCCTTCTCTGGACTCAGCCGAAAAAAAGACCCCCTATTCTATCCCCGACCCTCTCTCACTCCTTTGCCCTTTGGGACTAGCTACGCAACCACCCAGATTTGGTATCTCCCTTAGCGCACATTTTTCACAACCCAGACTTTCCCCCCGGTCTGGATATAAAAGCGTTCAAATGGTGGTTGGACAAGGGGCTGTACCGTATAGGTAATTTTTTCACTCCCTCAGGCCCCATTTCTCTGAATTACTGTTTTAATAAACTGGAGATCCCGTCCTCTGAAAAGTTTAGATTCCGACAAATTTTTCATTTTCTAGGGCATATCTGGAAAGAAAAACCGCTCCCTCCAAAAATTTTGGCTTACGAAACTTGGTGTGGCCAAGCCACGGAGCAGAGGGGAGGCATCTCAGTAATCTATGCAGCCCTCACTCAGACATCTGAAAAGGCCCCTTACATGAAACAATGGGAGGAGGATTTCCAATTCTCTTGGGACCTGGAGACTTGGCACAGAGCTCTCTCCGACTCCTTTAAAGGCATTCTAAATACTGTCCTCATGGATTAAGGTCATCACCAAGTGGTACCTCACCCCTTCTAAACTAGCACGTATATATCCCTCGGCTACCCCACAGTGTTTTAGGGGTTGCACCCTCTTCGGATCTATGCCTCACATCTGGTGGGAATGCCCAAGGATAAGACCTTTTTGGAGGAGAATCTTTAACCTCATCGAGAGGCTTGTCAAGTCCGGGGTCCCCAGGTCCCCTGAGATTGCCCTTCTTAATGCCCAGATCCCGAACCTATCAAAATCTAACAAGAAATTGGTTCATTTCGTACTAATCGGGGCTAAACTCTCAATTGCCAAGTCCTGGAAAAAAACAAAAGTGTCCTTCGCTGCTACAGTACAGAAAATTTCTTGGATTATGTCTCAGGAGAGGCTGGCTAGCATCCTCTCGGACACCACCAAAAGATTTGAAGGGATATGGGAACCATGGGCCACATACATAGGTGTTTCTCTCATTCCAGGACTCAACTTACAACCGAATAGGGCAGACCTGACCTGACACAAGGTGCTATCTCCATTTTCTCTTTTCTTTCTCCTCTGTCTCTCTTCTTTTTCCTTCCTTGTTATTTTTCAGCTCATTAGACCATCTCTGGTTCATGTTCCCACTTGTTTCCAGCCAAATTGTTAGCTTCAAGCATTAAACAGCCCCCTCTCGGGGTCATTACCTATCCACAACCTATTAATAGTCCTACAGCCAAAATAGACAATGGACTTTTATCCTAAGCTTTCTTAATGTACTGTTAACCCCCCTCCAGGCACAGCCTGATCCCGTTATGGGGTACCTGGAGACGGGGGGAACCCCAGTCCACCTCTATTGACCAATAAACGACAGGATGTCGCATTTCTCTCTACCCTGGAATAACCTGTTGTGGATGGGACAATGGTTAGGTACTACTTTTAAGGTAACAATGATGGCACATTATTCTTTTGTATGAACGTTTTGTTTTTGCATTCTTGTACTGTAAACTTTCCTGTCTTGTATAAATTTGAAATAAAAATCTTTGAAAGAAAAAAAAGACATTTCAACATGAATACCCACCACTCCACATTCCACACACATACATTGGTATGGAAGATGCATTTCTGTGTACATGATTAAGCAATGAGATCAAAGAGTAGATGGTCAGCAGATGCTCCCAAACCATGAATGCATGGTCAGACAGCAACAATACACAACATTGACAGCAAAGCCACACTTTTGATGGACAAAATGCACAAGAATTTCAGCTAACAGCCCAAGTGGGGCGTTTGTCATAATGCACAATATCAGCCCTACTCCCCCAAAAACCACAGCAAATAACACAGCCTCTTTGCAGGGCAAACCAACCTCCCCTACTGCAGTCAATTATATAACATAGGTTGTATTGTTAGCACACCGACATGCCCAATGGAAGTACACACCCACCAGTGTCATTCAATCTGTCTCTTCATGTCTGCCTTATGCCTCGTACACAAGGTTTGACGGTCATATACAACAGGTCGTATGAACAACCGTTGTATGCAAAATTGATCATTAGTACACACGATTAGAACAGCCGACATACGATGGTCGTACAACAGAAGTTGTATGAGCAGACTAGAAAACTTGGTAGTACCAACAATTGGTCTTACAACCGTTGTATCATGTGTACAGAGAAGTAGGTCCAACAAGTTGTATTGTGCAAAACACATATGCTCAGAAGTCAGGAATGGCCAGACACTAATTACATGCACCTGAACTTTCTCTTTATACGTTCATAACGCGTCACTACGTTCAGCTTGGTTGTACAATCGTGTAGTGCATATCAGTATGCTAGATACAACAGCCAACATATGATTTGGTCAGTTTGGTCGTACGACCATCGAACCGTGTGTACGAGGCTTAACTCTATAGTGATTGCACCTGATAAACAAAAACACTTACAATTTGCAAATGTGTTAGCCCACACGATATTGTCAAAAGGCCTGCCTTTACACACACATGAACTTTAATGGCATCCCAGTCTTAGTCCGTAGGGTTCAATATTGAGTTGGCTCACCCTTTGCAGCTGTAACAGCTTCAGCTCTTCTGGGAAGGATGTCCACAAGGTTTAGGAGTGTGTCCATGGGAATGTTTGACCATTCTTCCCAAAGAGATTTGTGAGGTTAGGCAGTGATATTAGATGAGAAGGCCTGGCTTGCAGTCTCCACTCTAATTCCTTACCAAAGGGGTTCTATTGGGTTGAGGTCAGTGAAGGTAAATCATAAGGCGCCAGCATACTAAGACATTTTGGACAATGTCATGCTTCCAACTTTGTAGGAACGGTTTGGGGATGGCCCCTTCCTGATCCAACATGACTATGCACCAGTGCACAATGCAAGGTCCATAAAGACATGGATGAGTGAGTATGGGGTGGAGGAACTTGACTGGCCTGCACAGAGTCCTGATCTCAACCCAATAGAACACCTTTGGGATAAATTAGAGCAGACAGTGTGAGCCAGGCCTTCTCATCCAACATCAGTGCCTGACCTCACAAATGCACATCTGGAAGAATGGTCAAACCTTCCCATAGACACACTCCTAAACCATGTGGACAGCCTTCCCAGAAGAGTTGAAGCTGTTATAGCTGCAAAGGGTGGGCCAAATCCAATTTGAACCCTAAAAACGAAAACCTCGTACACACGGTTCGATGATCGCATACAATAGGTCATACGAACGACCGTTGTATGCTAATCCGACCGTTAGTACGCGCGATTAGAACAGCCGACGTAAGACGGTCGTACAACAGGGGTTATATGAGCAAACTAGAAAACGTTGGTAGTACCAACAAGTGGTCATACGACCATTGTATCGTGTGTACAGAGAAGTTGGTCCAACAAGTTGTATTGTGCAAAACACGCATGCTCAGTAGTCAGGAACAGCCAGAGACTAATTACATGCACCTGAACTTTCTCTTTATAAGTTCATAACACATCACTACGTTTGGCTTGGTCGTACAATCGTGTAGTGCATGTCAGTATGCGAGATGCAACAGCCAACATACAATTTGGTCCATTTGGTCGTACGACCGTCAAACCATGTGTACAAGGCTTAAGACTGGGCTGCCCTTGTGTGTGTAAAGGCAGATGTTCCAATACTTTTTCCAACATAGTAGATTGTGCAAGATTTGCAATGGTCCTGGAATCCTCGTCCACAAAAATTCTACATTTATATATCATTTGCGTAAAGAGCTGATTTATTTTTCCCAACACAGGAAGAGCAGACGACTTTTCGACAGGAAGTTTTGGATTTGAACCAATGACCCCAGAGTTGCTAAGCAGACGCACTAACCTGTTAGCCACTGTGCTGCTGCAATTGTGGAGCCTCCATGTCTGTGATGTCAAACAGTGCTAAGTCCCAGGGGTGCAATAAATTAACCAATGCAAGTGTACTGCTCAGAACTGAGAACATCTCCCATTTTGGGGCATTTTGCTTGGTAAGAAGCTGCAATTATTGCTGGTGGGGAAATATTAAGGCTGATTATAATCCTCGCCCATGAAAAATATATGACACAATTTACAATGATGGTGGAACCCTCCTACACATAAATACTACATTTAGGTAAAGTCCTGAGTCAAAAGCTATGTTTAACAACGTTTTTGGCCTTCGAACCAAGGAACGAAGCAATGCTAGGCAGGAGCGTTACCTTATGAGCCACAGAGATGCTACTTGTAGAGTTCTCTTACACATATATACTGCATTTCTTTGGATATATAGGTGGTGGAATTACATACAAGAGTTATTCATCTTGATTTATTCTGTGATATTTGTGGTCCTTGGTGGGTGAGTGTACAGTAGTGATGTTACTCTTAGATTTTTGGTAATGACATTTTTTTTTCTGATGTTGGTACACATATCACATTTTTGGGCTCAAATTAAGATAATTTGCAATTTAAAAAGAAAAAGAAAAGAAAAAAATTGTGATTAATTTTAAATTTGCAACAGCAATGGTATTGTTTGTGAAGATAGCTGTATGAGTTTGGGAAAAGATTTTTGTGAGATGGACAGCAACAAGTGAAAGACAGAGAAAAATGTATTTTAACAAAACATGAAAGCATGAAATACATGAAGAAACATTGTTGCAGGGACAATTTGTTTGAGAGAAAGATACATTTCATCCCAACTAGAGTTGAGCAAACCCGAACTGTAAAGTTCGGGTCCGTACCGAACTTTCGGGTGTCCGTGTACCGAACCCGAACGTTTGAGAAAACGTTCGGGTTCTTGGTTCTGGTATTTTATCACGCATGTTGAATAGCTGCAGGGCAGCCAATCAACAAGCGTTTCACTGATTTTCCCTAGAAGCCATCACAGCCATGCCTACTAATGGCATGGCTGTGATTGGCCAGTGCATCATGTGACCCAGCCTCTATATGAGGCTGGAGTCACAGTGCTGCATGTCACATGCCCTCGGGTTAGTGTAGGGAGAGGATGCTGCCGGCGCTGTGAGAGACAGATTGCAGATCTAATAACTAGGTAGAGATTACTGCTACTGCTGTGAGGGACAGATTGCAGTGATAATAACTAGGTAGAGATTACTACTACTGCTTTGAGGGACAGATTGTAGATCTATAACATCTCATCCTGCATTACAGAAAGATCTGATTACAGAACGATCTCTCATCCTGCATTACAGAATGATCTGATTACAGAACGATCTCTCATCCTGCATTACAGAATGATCTGATTACAGAACGATCTGATACTGGACTAGGTAGAGATTACTACTGCTTTGAGGGACAGATTGCAGATCTAATAACATCTCCCATTTTTCTTCCTTTTGCAGCCCTCTATCACTTTCCAGGACTTTTTACAGTAATTTTTGTGCCAAAAAATTTGGGTCCCCATTGCCTTCAATGGGGTTCGGAATCCGGGGTAAAGTTTGGATAACGTTCGGTACCAAACCCGAACGTTTCTGCGAAGTTTGGCCGAGCCCGAACATCCAGATGTTCGCTCAACTCTAATCACAACATGAAAAGGATTTCTTTAGGGAAGTTACAATTGTACCATTAGAATCAATGGCTAAAACTTGCATTGAGCTATATGGCGCGAATTTGCCTACTCAAGAAGGCATATTAGCCAACACGAATTTGTGAATTTACTACAGCGCCCTCTAAAAAAGGCATGGGAGTTAAAATGAGGGAATTTTCTTGTCTGAGCATGCTCAGTTGTGCTAATGAATAGTCATAAAAAAAGGGGGAATTTGACTCTTTTCAGACTTTCAATGATATTTCAGGTTATACATCACTTTTTTAAACAATTTAAAAGCAGATCATCATTAAACAAGACACTACATTTTTAAGAACCATTTAGGTGATCATACCATGCTCTAAACATTATTTCCATGTGCAATTCCCTTGCTTCTACCACGACTAGTTTTTTAGTCAGTCACTGTTGTCTGGGCGCTATAGTGAATTTGATTCTGGGACTATTTTCTCCCTCAGGGCTTTAGGGAATTCCATTTTCGCACTAATTAGCGCAAATTTGCGATTTTGCGCGTTAAAATTTGCGCAAAGGCAGAATCGTGCTATAGTAAATGACCCCCTATGTCTGTGCTTCTATTTACACTTTACTTTTTTTTGTGAATGATGTACCCCCTACTGATTCACATGGGGAGGTTGGTATCTGGATGCCCCCTTTTTGTTAAAGGGAGCTTCCAGAATCTGAATAGCTGCCCCACCCGCAGATCCTCACAACCACTTCCAGGGGTGTGTAGAAAAGGCTTCTATGCTCATCAAAACTGCAATAGGTTGTATACATTGCTCAGATGCACCACTTCCCAGACAGGGTCAGTGCATTTTTATTGTTTTACTTTAAGTATGACTAAAATCTCTGCTCCTCATCAAGCATAATTTAAAACATGTCTTTTGCTTTTGTACATACAGTGAATATAAAAAGTCTACACACCCCTGTTAAAATGCCAGATTTCTGTGATGTAAAAAAATGAAATGAGGCAAAGATAAATTATTGCAGAACTTTTTCCACCATTAGTGTGACCTATAAACTGTACAATTCAATTGAAAAACAGTAACATTCAAAAAGTTAAAAAACTAAAATAATGTGGTTGCACACCCTCTTATAACTGGGGATGTAGCTGTGTTCAGAATTAAGCAATCACATTCAAACTCATGTTAAATAGGAGTCAGTACACACCTGCTATCATTCAAAGTGCCTCTTATTAACCCCAAATAAAGTTCAGCTGTTCTAGTAGGTCTTTCCTGACATTTTCTTAGTCACATCCTACAGCAAACGCCAGGTCTGCAGAGAGCTTCCAAAGCATCAGAGGCATCTTATTGTTAAAAGGTATCAATTAGGAGAAGGGTACAAAATAATTATAGAAGGCATTAGATATACCACGGAACACAGTGAAGACAGTCATCATCAAGTGGAGAAAATATGGCACAACAGTGACATTATCAAGAGCTGGACGTCCCCCCAAAATTGATAAAAAGACGAGAAGAAAACTGGTCAGGGAGGCTGCCAAGAGGCCTACAGCAACATTAACCACTTCCCACCTGGCCTATTAACAAATGATGGCGGGGTGGGTGGTTCATTATCCTGATCGGATGTCTATTGACGTGATCAGGATAAGCCGCGATCGCGCTCCCGCGGGGGGCGCGCATCATGGCGATCGGTGGTGCCGTGGGTCAGTCTGACCCACTGCATTACTGACCAAGGTAGAAGGCTTCCATCTGAACCCTTTTACCATGTGATCAGCCATGACCAATCACGACTGACCACAGTGTAAATAGGAAGAGACGTTTATCGGCTTTTCCTCTGCTCAGGTCTGCAGACCTGAGCAGTGAAGAGCCAATCGGCTGCTCTCCTGATGGGGGGCCTGCGCTGAACGTTTATAAGTGCAGCCCCCCTCAGGATCACCCCACTGGACCACCAGGAAGCTGACCAGGACCACTAGGGAGCCCCCCCAGGGACACCATGAAGAGGCCGCCCAGGACCACCAGGGAGACAATATGGAGGCCGCCCAGGACCACCAGAGAGCCCCCACTAGACCACCAGGAAAGGGCAATACAGTGCACTGTAGGGATGGCACTGTGCCCATATATGATGCTTGCCAGTGCCATCCCAACAGTGCTATATGCACCAGCGCCCACCAGTGCCATGTACCTGTGCCTACCAGTGCCATCCTGTGCCACCTATCAGTGCCCACCTGTGCCACCTATTAGTGCCACCGATCGGTGCTCATCTGTGCCATCTATCATTGCCGAGTGCCATCTATGAGTGCCCATCAGTGCCGCATATCAGTGCCACCTATCAGTGCCCATCAGTGTTGCTTATCAATGCTGCCTATCAGTGCCCATCAGTGCTGTATATATGTGCCCCATCATCAGTGCAACTTTATCAGTGCCACCTTATCAGTGCCAATCTGTACTGCCTCATCAGTGCCCATCAGTGTAGCCTCATCAGTGCCCATCAGTGTAGCCACATCAGTGCCCATCAGTGATGGAGAAAATGTACCGTACTTATACAAAGTTTTGTGACAGAAACAAAGAATTTTTTTTTTCAAAATTTTCGGTCTTTTTTTATTTGTAGCGCAAAAAATAAAAACCGCAAAGGTGATCAAATACCACCAAAAGAAAGCTCTATTTGTGAGAACAGAATGATAAAAAGTTTGTTTGGGTGCAGGGTCGAACGACCGCGCAATTCTCATTCAAAGCGCAACAGCACTGAAAGCTGAAAATTGGTCTGGGCGGGAAGTGTTCTAAGTGCCTGGTATTGAAGTGGTTAAAGGAGCTGCAGGAATATCTGGCAAGTACTGGCTGTGTGGTAACAACAATCTCCTGTATTCTTCATATGTCTAGGCTATGGGGTAGAGTGGCAAGACAGAAGCCTTTTCTTACAAATAAAAACATGCAGGCCCAGCTAAATTTTGGAAAAACACATCTGAAGTCTCCCAAAAGCATGTGGGAAAATGTGTTATGGTCTGATGAAACCAAGGTTGAACTTTTTGGCCATAAATCCAAAAGATATGTTTGGCTCAAAATCAACACTGCACATCACCAAAAGAACACCATACACACAATGGCAGCATTATGCTTTGGGGCTATTTTTTTTTCAGCTGCAACAGGGGTCAAGGTAGAGGGAATTATGAACAGTTCCAAATACCAGTCAATATTGGCACAAAACCTTCAGGCTTCTATTAGAAAGGTGAATATAAAGAGTAACTTTATCTTTCAGCATGACAATGACCCAAAGCATACATCCAAATCCACAAAGGAGTGGCTTCACCAGAAGAAGATTACAGTATTGGAATGGCCCAGCCAGAGCCCAGACCTGAATCTAATTGAAAAGCTGTGGGGTGATCTGAAGAGGGCTGTGCACTTTAGTTGCTCCCACAATCTGACAGATTTAGGCTGGGTTCACACTAGTCCGATTCTCGGACCGACATGAAGAGCACAAGTCGCATTACATCACAAAAACAATGATTCCCTATGAGAGCCGTCTTAACTGCTCCGACTTGTGTTTTTTAGTCGGACCGACTTTGAAAAAGGTTCCTGTACTACTTTTGTCCGACTTTGATCCTACTTCAGCCCATTAAAGGCATTGAAGTCGGATAAAAGTTGTATCAGTGTCTTCACTGATCCGACTTTGGCATGCGACTTGTGCTCTGGGGATCATGAAGGGGAACTCCACACCATATTTAAAAAGAAAAACTGGCATGGGGTCCCCCTCCAGGAGCATACCAGGCCCTTTGGTCTGGTACGGATATTAAGGGGAACCCCATGCCGAAAAAACAGAGTGGGGTCCCCCCCAAAATCCATACCAGACCCTTATCCAAGCATGCACCCCGGAAGGCCAAGAAAGGGGGTGGGGAGGAGCGAGCGCCCCCCACCCCAAAGAACCTTGTCCCCATGATGATGAGGACAAGGGCCTCTTCCCGACAACCCTGGCCATTGGTTGTCGGGGTCTGCGGGCAGGGACTTATCGGAATCTGGAAGCCCCCTTTAACAAGGGGGCCCCCAGATGCCGGCCCCCCACCCTATGTAAATGAGTATGGGGTACATCGTACCCCTACCCATTTACCTGGAAAGAAATATGTACAAAAAAAACCACCACACAGCTTTTTAAAATATTTTATTAAATCTGCTCCGGCGGTCTTCTCCCCTCTCTGGCTCTTCTTTCTTCGGCTCTTTTGCGGGGTCTTCCATCTTCTGAGGGGTCTTCTTTCTTCTCCTTCTCTGCCGTGTCTTCTGCTCTTTTGCCGGTCTTCTCCGCTGTCCCCTTCACCTCTCTTCTCCTTCTTCTTCTTCCCATGTTGACACGACGCGATCTCCTTCACGAATGCCCTCTCCGCTGTGTGCTGTGCCTTATATTGGCATGGGGCATGGCCACCAGATGACATCACCTGGAAGCCCCATCCCGTATGATGTCGCTTCCTGGGGCGGAGCTGTGACATCATATGGGGGCAGGGCTTCCAGGTGATGTCATCTGGCGGCCACGCCCCATACAAATATAAGGCACAGCACACAACGGAGAGGGCATTCGTGAAGGAGATCGCCTCGTGTCAACATGGGAAGAAGAAGAAGAAGAAGAAGGAGAAGAAGAGAGGAAGAACAGAGGGAAGACCGGCAAAAGAGCAGAAGACGCCGCAGAGAAGGAGAAGAAAGAAGACCCCTCAGAAGATGGAAGACCCCGCAAAAGAGCCTGTCAGGACCTGGGATTGAACTTGGGACTTCTTCTGTGTCTGGCATTAATCCTTCTCACTGAGCTATCTGAGATGCTGGACAGCTCCCTGCCTGATCTGCTGGTTATTCTGCCTGGTCCATTAGACAACCCTGTCTTATGTCTTGATTGCTGGTGAACCTTGAACTTCTTGCTCCTCCCATGAACTTCCTTTATAAGCCTTGTCTCTGCACTTCCTCTTTGCCAGGTTATTGTGCTTTCTTAGCCAGTGCTTTGCTTTGTCTTCCCTGCTGTTGTCTGGATTTGCTACCATTCGTTATCGACCCTTGGCTTGTTCCACGACTACTCTACTGCCTGATCCCAACCTGCAACTACTCGTTACCGACCTTTTGGCTTGATTACTGACCACGCTCCCATCTGATCCTTATCTGCTCATCCGCTACTGGACCCTGGTTTGCTAACACCCAGGTGGGGCAATCCTGAGGACCGCGACCTGGTACTGGCACGCAGCTAAGTCCATCTCCACCATCAGGAGCTCTGGTGAACACCGGTCGGTACTTAGATTCCGCACCTCAGGTGAGCCTGTGTCATCTGCCAGGGTGACTACGAAATTGCTATAGCAACTGGTCTTCGAGCCTGACGCTTGATCGTGACAGAATAACCTGGCCTAAAACATGGAGGCCGCTATAGCAAACGCCGTGGCTCCTTTCAGGCAGCAAATCGCAGAGTTGCAGAAGTTTGGTGTTACTTACCAAGAAAAATTTGCCGCACTAGAAAATGTGATGAAGAGGCAACATGAAGAGATCCGTGCTGGACCAACGTTCCCAAGATGATGCTAACGCACATATGCCTCATCCACCCAAGTTTAATGGAGATCGCCGCCATTACAGAGGTTTTCTTAACCAGTGTCGCATATATTTCCAAATGCGACCCGCTGCATTCAATTCTGAAAAACAGAAGGTAATGTTTGTTATCAACCTCCTGACTGGGGAAGCTCTAGCCTGGGCTTCCATAGGGCTTCCATAG
Organism: Glandirana rugosa; assembly: GCA_018402905.1. Taxonomy (NCBI): domain Eukaryota; kingdom Metazoa; phylum Chordata; class Amphibia; order Anura; family Ranidae; genus Glandirana; species Glandirana rugosa. Next base: position 130,439 of record BLSH010180383.1, read on the forward strand.
AACAAGACAGTGCCACCCTGAATAATTTACAGACTTTTGAGGCCGCAATGAATCAGGTTTTTGATGATCCCAACCGCTGTGCTACCCTTGAAGCAAAGTTGCATAGTTTACGGCAGGGTAAACGTTCTGTTGCTGAGTACACTGCGGAATTCAGACGTTGGATTACAGATACCACTTTGAACCCAGCAGCGCAAAAAAGTCAGTTCCGCCAAGGGCTTTCTGAACAGGTAAAAGATGAGCTTGCCGGAGTAGAGACTCCTAATGATCTCGAGGCCTTCATCCAACTATGTATCCGAATTGATCAAAGACTTACAGAAAGGAGGAAGGAGAGGCTGGGAATGTTTGGAAGTAATGGTGGCATGCATTTCTCTGCGAATCAATTTGTTCAGAAGGATCCAAGAGTTTCTCCAGATTCTGACACAGCTGAACCTATGCAGGTTGATGCAATTAAGAGATCCATTTCTACTCAGGAGAAAGAGAGAAGACGTTCAGAGAACCTGTGTCTATATTGTGGGACTCTGGGCATTATGCAGTTAACTGTCCTAACAAAGTTAGAAGAACTATTGCGATGACTGATGTGATAATGCCTGAGCAAATAAACTCTATTACTCAGTCAATCTCCCCACTGATTCATGAAGAGAATAAAGTCCATTCTGTAATATCTCATTTTATCATCCCTATTAAACTTATCTTGGAGGGTATTGAAATTCCTTGTTCTGCTATGCTGGACTCTGGGGCTGGGGGGAACTTTATGGACATAGAATTTGCCCGCAGCAATAATATCCAAATGAGAAATAAGTCTGCTCCTATCGATATGGAGACGGTCGATGGTTCACCCTTAACTTCAGGACCTGTTACCCATGAAACAGTCCCATTGGTACTGCAGTTTGAAGCTAACCATCATGAGACCATCAGTTTTCAGCTGATTACGTCACCTAAATTTCCTGTCATCCTGGGTATTCCTTGGTTTTCCACCCATAACCCCTCCATCAACTGGGAAGCACGGATTGTAGACTTTACCTCACCCCATTGTGAGGAATTCTGTAGGGAAGCTTGTCAAACAAGTTCTTTGCCGGTCAAGGATTCACAGGTGGATGTGGTTACTATGCAGTCATATGACAACCTGCCTCCACAATATCATGAGTTCAGGGATGTCTGTGATAAGAAGAATGCTGATCAGTTACCACCTCATCGCCCATATGATTGTCCCATTGAACTGCTCCCAGGAGCTGTAATACCCTTTGGTCGCCTTTTTAACCTTTCTGAACCTGAATTAAAGGTTCTCAGGGAATGGATTGATGATAATTTAAAGAAGGGCTTCATTAGACCCTCAACATCTCCTGCAGGGGCGGCCCTGTTCTTTGTTGCAAAGAAGGATTCCACCTTGCGTCCATGCATTGACTACCGGGACTTGAATAAAATCACTATTAAAAACCGCTATCCACTTCCTTTAATCTCTGAAATGTTGGAAATACTCTGCTCTGCCAAAGTATTCACAAAACTAGACTTACAGGGGGCATACAACCTAATCCGCATGCGTCAAGGAGACGAATGGAAAACCGCCTTTAGAACCAGATATGGCCATTTTGAGTCCCTGGTTATGCCTTTTGGCCTCTGTAATGCTCCTGCTGCTTTCCAAAACTTCATCAATGATGTTTTTCGAGATCTATTGGACCAGTTTGTGATTGCTTATCTGGATGATATTCTCATCTTTTCTAATAACTTGGAGGAGCATCGCAAACATGTTTGCACTGTCTTTGAAAGGGTAAGGAAGAACCAACTTTATATTAAATTGGAGAAATGTGAGTTTGAACGAACCCAGATG
>BLSH010180383.1:132273-142365 GCA_018402905.1 Glandirana rugosa
TTGTTGCAAAGAAGGATTCCACCTTGCGTCCATGCATTGACTACCGGGACTTGAATAAAATCACTATTAAAAACCGCTATCCACTTCCTTTAATCTCTGAAATGTTGGAAATACTCTGCTCTGCCAAAGTATTCACAAAACTAGACTTACAGGGGGCATACAACCTAATCCGCATGCGTCAAGGAGACGAATGGAAAACCGCCTTTAGAACCAGATATGGCCATTTTGAGTCCCTGGTTATGCCTTTTGGCCTCTGTAATGCTCCTGCTGCTTTCCAAAACTTCATCAATGATGTTTTTCGAGATCTATTGGACCAGTTTGTGATTGCTTATCTGGATGATATTCTCATCTTTTCTAATAACTTGGAGGAGCATCGCAAACATGTTTGCACTGTCTTTGAAAGGGTAAGGAAGAACCAACTTTATATTAAATTGGAGAAATGTGAGTTTGAACGAACCCAGATGCACTTCTTGGGATATATCATTTCTCCTAAAGGAGTAAGCATGGCTCCTGAGAAGATCAAAGCAGTAGTGAATTGGCCTGCCCCTAGAAATATCAAAGATATACAACGATTTGTTGGTTTTGCCAATTTCTACAGAAAATTCATAAGAAACTTCTCTAAAGTGATAGCACCAATTACACAGCTGACAAAGAAAGGGATGCCCTTTGTGTGGTCAACTAAGGCACAGACTGCTTTTATAAAGCTGAAGACTCTTTTCACTTCTGCACCAATATTGATACATCCAGATCCTGAAATTCCCTTTATAGTGGAAGTGGATGCCTCAGACTCTGCTGTGGGAGCTGTCCTTTCTCAGCGAAAAGGCGAAAAGATGCAGCTTCATCCTTGTGCGTATTTCTCTCACTTAATGTCATCAGCCGAAAGAAATTATGACATTGGGAATAAGGAGTTACTGGCAATTAAGGAAGCCTTTTCTGAATGGAGGCATCTGTTGGAAGGGGCTAAGCATCCAGTAACTGTTCTTACTGATCATAAAAATCTAGAATTCATTCGTTCTGCCAAGAGGATATCTTCTAGACAAGCACGTTGGTCACTGTTCTTTTCCAGGTTTAATTTCATTATCTGGTATCGACCTGGATCAAGGAATGGTAAGGCCGATGCATTATCAAGGATGTTGACTGAACCATACCAGGAAGGGAAACCTGAATGTACTATCCTGCCTCAAAAGAACTTCATAGGGGCCACGGGTTTCAAGACATTTGTGAGTCTCCTAAAGGAGGGGTATGAAAATGACCCCCTTCTCAATCATCCGCCTACGGATATTAACCTTGTGTACAAGAACGGCTGTTGGACTCATGCACATAGTCTCTATGTACCCGAATCTGCTCGGATTGAAGCCCTCAGGTTAGTTCATGACTCAAAACTTGCTGGGCATTTTGGGATTTCCAAAACAGAAGAACTCTTGTCACGTTCCTTTTGGTGGCCCAGCTATAAGAAAGATGTCAAATACTATGTGTCCTCATGTCTGACCTGTGCACGCAGTAAGACTCCCCGAGCCTCTCCTTTGGGGTTGCTCCAGCCACTTCCTGTTCCATCAAGACCATGGGCATCAATCTCCATGTACTTTGTGGTAGATTTACCTCCCTCAAAAGAAATGACCACTATTTTGGTTGTTGTTGACCGTCTCACCAAGATGGCTCATTTTATACCTGTTAAGGGGGTGCCTTCTGCTGAACAGACTGCTGAGTTAATGGTTCGAGAAGTATTTAAACTACATGGAATTCCTGACGATGTGGTGTCTGATAGAGGAGTACAGTTTACTTCAAAATTTTGGAAAAATTTTTGCTCAGTCTTAGGTGTAACAGTTAATCTATCTTCTGCTTTTCATCCCCAGTCTAATGGCCAGACCGAGAGGACCAATCAAACATTGGAGCAGTACCTTCAATGTTTTGTCAGTTATCTCCAGGATGACTGGGTGGATTATGTTTGTACAGCAGAGTTTGCTTACAACAATTCTAAAAATAGCTCCACTTCTCAAAGTCCGTTTTATTTAAACAATGGGTATCATCCAGTCTTTATTCCTGATCTCCCTATCTCAACTCCAATTCCTTCTGTTACCAACAGATTAACTACTTTGCGGGAGATTCAAGAGAAATTGATTGAGACTTTGAGGGAGGCTCATGAATGTTACAAGAAGGCTGCTGACATCGCAGAGCACTTCCTACTTTTCATGTGGGTGACAAAGTTTGGTTATCAACCAAAAATTTGAAGGTTCATGTTCCGTCTGCAAAGCTGGGCCAAAAATTTGTAGGACCATTCAAGATTTCTGCTGAGATCAATCCAGTTACCTTTCAGTTAAAACTTCCTGACGGTATGAAAATTCACCCTGTGTTTCACATATCGCTTCTTAAACCATTTCAGGAAAATCCTTTTTCTGGAAGAATTCTTCCACCTCCTCCAGCAGTTGAGGTTCAGGGTGAAGTAGAATTTGTGGTGGAGAAAACTCTTGATTCTAGGATCTTTAGAAACAAGCTACAATATCTGGTCCAATGGGAAGGATATGGGCCAGAAGAAAATTCTTGGGAACCTGAGGAGAATGTTCATGCCCCTAGACTGACAAGAGAATTCCACCAGAGGTTTCCTCACAAACCCAGTCCTAAGACAAGGATGTCCTGAGGGGAGGGGAGTACTGTCAGGACCTGGGATTGAACCTGGGACTTTTTCCGTGTCTGGCATTAATCCTTCTCACTGAGGTATCTGAGATGCTGGACAGCTCCCTGCCTGATATGTTGGATATTCTGCTTGGTCCATTAGACAACCCTGTCTTATGTCTTGATTGCTGGTGAGCCTTGAACTTCTTGCTCCTCCCATGAACTTCCTTTATAAGCCTTGTCTCTGCACTTCCTCTTTGCCAGGTTATTGTGCTTTCTTAGCCAGTGCCTTGCTTTGTCTTCCCTGCTGTTGTCCGGATTTGCTACCATTCGTTATCGACCCTTGGCTTGTTCCACGACTACTCTACTGCCGGATCCCAACCTGCAACTACTCGTTACCGACCTTTTGGCTTGATTACTGACCACGCTCCCGTCTGATCCTTATCTGCTCATCCGCTACTGGACCCCGGTTTGCTAACACCCTGGTGGGGCAATCCTGAGGACCGCGACCTGGTACTGACACGCAGCAGTCCATCTCCACCATCAGGAGCTCTGGTGAACACCGGTCGGTACTTAGATTCCACCTCAGGTGAGCCTGTGTCATCTGCCAGGGTGACTACGAAATTGCTATAGCAACTGGTCTTCGAGCCTGACGCTTGATCGTGACAGAGCCGAAGAAAGAAGAGCCAGAGAGGGGAGAAGACCACCGGAGCAGATTTAATAAAATATTTTAAAAAGCTGTGTGTTTTTTTTTTGTACATATTTTTTTCCAGGTAAATGGGTAGGGGTACGATGTACCCCATACTCATTTACATAGGGTGGTGGGCCGGCATCTGGGGGCCCCCTTTATTAAAAGGGGCTTCCAGATTCCGATAAGACCCCGACAACCAACGGCCAGGGTTGTTGGGAAGAGGCCCTTGTCCTCATCAACATGGGGACAAGGTGCTTTGGGGTGGGGGGTGCAGAGCCCCCCTGCCCCACAGCACCCATACTCCCCATGTTGAGGGCACGTGGCCTGGTATGGTCCAGGAGGGGGGGCGCTCGCTCATCCCCACCCGCTTTCCTGGCCTTCTGGGCTGCATTCTCGGATAAGGGTCTGGTATGGATTTTGGGGGGACCCCACACTGTTTTTTCGGCGTGGGGGTTCCTTTAAAACCCACACCAGACCAAAGGGCCTGGTATGCTCCTGGAGGGGGACTCCATGCCATTTTTTTTTTTAATTTGGCATGGAGTTGCCCTTCAAGATCCCCAGAGCACAAGGTGCCTGGCATTGTCGGGATCAAAGTCGGATCCCTGTTCACAGACAAACGGTCCGACTTTGACCCTATGTAGGACCATAAATCGCACAGCAAAGTAGGATCAAAGTCAGACCGTTTTTTTGTCGGATAGTGTGAACCCAGCCTTAGAGTGTTTTTGCAAAGAAGAGCAGGCAAATATTGACAAGTGAAGATGTACCATTCTGATAGACTCATACCCAAAGAGACTGAGTGCTGTAATAAAATCAAAAGGTGCTTCAACAAAGTATTAGTTTAAGGGAGTGCACACTTATGCAACCACATGTTTTAGTTTCTTATTTTTACTTCCCTTCAGCTAAAAGATTTTAATTTGTTGTTCAATTAAGTTGTGAAATTTATAGGTCACATTTAAAGGTGGAAAAAGTTCTGAAATTATTAATCTTTGTCTCATTTTTTTACTTCACAGAAACCTGACATTTTAACAGGTGTGTCGACATTTTATATCCACTGTATTCCCCAGGGCAGTGCCCAGCCATCCATGTCACTTGTTTGACAGTCCCTTGGCCATAGAACATTGCCATTAATGTTTTTTTAACATTCAGCTCCCATTGACTTTGATGCATTCTATGAATTAAGATAAAAAACATTCTGTGTACAGCAGCCCCCCTAAGCACCCTAATACTTACCTGAGCCCCATCTCGACCAAGCGATGTTGCATGAGAGACTCGGCTGTTTGGGACTCTCCCTCCTGATTAGCTGAGGCACACAGTGAATGCCATTGGCTCCCGCTGTTCTCAATCAAAGTCAGCGAGCCAATGAGGCGAGAAAAGGGGTGGGGTCAAGGACACAGGGAGCAGTGGCTTGGCTTGGATGCACCCATAGCAAGCTTCTTGCTTTGAGCATACTTGGCAGGAGGGAGGGGCCAGGAGCATCAGTGAGGGACCAAAGAAGAGGAGGATCTGGGCTGCTCTGTGCAAAACCACTGCACAGAGCAGGTTAGTATGACATTTTTGTCATTTTTAAACAAAAAATACTTTAAAGTGTTACTAATCCCAGTATTATGAAAATAGTTCACCTGCCCCCCTCCCCAGTGCCCACAGCTTATAAATCTTTTTTTACGTTGAAATACTGCCACTATATACCTTTTGGGGTGATCTGTATACCATGGTTTCTTGATAACCTGCACGGTTTGTCCATAGCTGTGTGTTTAAGTAGGAGAAGTTTTCCACTATAGCCTCTATACACACCCACATGTATGATGTCAATATCATGTGACCGGAACAATTCAAATGAAGGAGGAAATGTTTTATCCAGCATAAGAGACCAAACTGAGCATGTGCAGCTTTTCCACCCTGCTGTGTATTATATGGACCTGCCCAGATTAACAGTGCAGAAAGGAAGGATTTATGACATACAGAATAAAACAATCTTTTTACACAATGCGAAGGATTAACCACTTAAGTTCCACAGTGAGAATAACAAGCATGGTATGCTGCTATACAGACTGATTTTACTGTTGTGGGTTTAGTAACACTTTAACATTACTTTAAGGACTAATGATAATTTTGTTCTATAAAAACAGTGGTTGTATGTTTGTTCATGCTAATGAATGTTCCCTTTTCAATACATTCTTCTCAACTTTACTTCATTTTTCCTGAAAATCGAGTTTCAGATGCATTTTTGTTGCTGATAAGAAATAACCTTGCATTGTTCCTGATTAATTTTTCTTATATCAATAAATCGGAAAAGTAAATTGCTGACATTAGTTGTTATTGCACCCCTTATTGAATAGGTCAAGCATATTTGTATAATAAAACTAGAAGTATTTCCAAAATAACAGATTTTTTACACCTATATTACTATCAACGACATATTATTTTATTGGGAAAATTACATCTTTGGCTGAGATGGAACATCTCAGTTCCACTTTACCATATTTACTTTGTTTAAATATTCATAGCAATAAAATGTGCAGAACCCTGCCCTGCATTTTGCATTCAGCAAGACTGATTGCTCCATAAAGTGGTTAAAATATTACAGGTGTACTAGTATTATTGCATCTGATCAAGTATCATTACACCCACTGCACAATGCTATTTCAGTTTTCAGAACAGGAAAATGCATTTTAGTGCACCGGCAATAGTTAGATGGGGAAGCAAGGTATAAATTATCATTTTCTATTAAACTATGGCTTATTTTAGCCAACCAAGTGTCCCGTTGCCATTACAATTTATTTAGCTAAAGAAGTTTTATGTATGTATGCAAATATTGCTGTTTTTTTTTGTTTTGTTTTGTTTTTTAATAAACACGCTATAGTAAAAAATGAAAAGGAATATTCAATGTACAAACAAGTTAAAATGCATCTCTATGCAAAAATATTTTTTAAATTTCAGATAGAATGGGAGAGAGTTAGGCCCTCAAGTTTTTATTGCTGTCTGTAACCCATTGGGGAGATTCAGCTCTCTATTTGTACTGGTGATCATTGTCATTGACAAAGAAAGTAAGGGGAAATCCAAAATGGTATAGTTATCTCTAAAATAACAGTTGAGGAGAAATCTCCCAAAAGGTCCAAGTGTTTTTTTTTTCAATACTTTATTTTTCAAAGATTGCACATAGAGATTACAGAAACACCATAGCACAAATGTCCAGCAAAATAGCATGATCATACACAACCTTACAATAAGCAGACCAGAACTGGGCTGGAGTCAACAAGGACATAGGAAAGGGCAACCAACAGAGCCTGATAACATTGGGTCCCTGAACCCTGTGGGACATTTTGCCTGGTAAGTACCCTAGGTATAAAAACACAGTTAAGGAATGACCCCAAAAAAAAAAGAAAAACAATAATGGGGGGGATGGTAGAGACAGAGTGGGGAAAGAAAGAGAAAAAAACACAATGGGGGTGAGAAAGGGGAAACAGTCAATCCATCATCACATGTGGCCCGCAGAAAATGGGGTCCCATGGAACAATTACCAGGTCAACAGAATTTTTCTCTTTTCTTTTTTATTTCTTCCTTAAGGATCAGGCCAGCAAGGCCCTGTACTCCTCAGAATAAACTAATTTGTGCCAGTAAAAGCACTTTTTGAGGAATCTATCACGGATGTCTCTCCGTGGCAACCAGATCCTCCATTTCATTAATGTCAGCAACTTTTTTAAACCACACTGCCACGGACGGTGCCTGCGTTTGTTTCTAAAAGACAAGTATGCAACTCTTTGCTGCGGTGATCAGTAACGGCATTATAGAACGCCTATAAGCCTTGCTCGAGAAGCGGTGATGATGCATAAGGAAGAGAGCGGGGTCCCTTGGCACAACATATTCAGTGAATTTTTGTGTAATACAGTGGACTGCCATCCAATATGCCTGAAAAAGGTGACAGGACCAGAAGACATGCAGAAAGGAGCCTGATTCCTCTCCACACCTTCAACTAAGTCTGTGCATTGAGGAACATCTTATGAATCTTGACAGCTGTATGATACCAGCATGTCAGCACTAGAGTTGATCGAACCTCTAGAAGTTCGGGTTCTGCTGGTTCGGCCGAACTTCAGGACAAAGTCCGGGTTCGGGTCCGGACAGAACCCAAACTTTGACCCGGACCCCGAACCCCATTGAAATCAATGGGGACCCGAACTTTTAGGCACTAAAATGGCTGTAAAAAAAGTCCTGGAAAGTCCTAGAGGTCTGCAAGAGGAATAAAAATGGGGGTAAGGGTTGGACAAGTGCCCTACAAAGAAATGGGGACAGGGAAATAACTTAAAAGCATTTTTAAACAAAAATCACATAAAAAAATCAAAAATGGAGGTGGATGTGGACCATTTTCTAGACCATCTAGATGATTTTAGAACAGGGATATGGCTTCTCCCGGCTATTGTTTAAGTTTCACACACAGTTTGCAGATGATTTTAAAACAGGGATATGGCTTCTCCCGGCTATTGTTTAAGTTTCACACACAGTTTGCAGATGATTTTAGAACAGGGATATGGCTTCTCCCGACTCTTGTTTACGTTTCACACACAGTTTGCAGATGATTTTAGAACAGGGATATGGCTTCTACCTGCTATTGTTTAAGTTTCACACACAGTTTGCAGATGATTTTAGAACGGGGATATGGCTTCTCCCGGCCATTGTTTAAGTTTCACACACAGTTTTCAGATGATTTTAGAACAGTGATATGGGTTCTCCCGGCTAATTTATACTTTTTTTCACACAGCTTGAAGATGATTTTAGAACAGTGATATGGCTTCTCCCGCTAATTAATACTTTTCACACACAGTTTGAAGATGGTCCACATCCACTTCCATTTTTGATTTTTTTATGTGATTTTTGTTTAAAAATGCTTTTAAGTTATTTCCCTGTCCCCATTTCTTTGTAGGGCACTTGTCCGACCCTTACCCCCATTTTCCTTCCTTTTGCAGACCTCTAGGACTTTCCAGGACTTTTTTACTGCAATTTTCAGAACTTTTAGTGAAATTACCAGAACCCCGAACCCGGACTTTTTTTTGAAAAGTCCGGGTTCGGGTCCGGGTTCCGGACACCCAAAAGTTCTGTACGGACCCGAACTTTACAGTTCGGGTTCGCTCAACTCTAGTCAGCACCTTGAAATTGGGTTGTTTGACACAGATGTAAGTTTTGAGGGAGGAGAATTATCCCAACTTGTTTGTCTGAAAAAGCACAATCCTAAGTTTCGTTCCCTCTTAGAAACATATGGAGGTCTGTAGGACGGTGCAGATCTAATGAAGTTAGCCAATTGTAGTTTTTAAGAAAGAAAATATACAGTCGCGCTATGTTTCAAGTGCAAAAAACCACATACAAGAGGGTCACAACGTACCCCCCACATAAGCAAATTGAAAACTTATAACAAATTCTATTTAAATAATGATGAGTGTACCCACCACCTCAGTGATAAAAATAAGGTACAGGGTAAGTGAAAATTTAAATCAACCAGAAAATGAACATGTGCACATATGAATCACGTGTTTAAACATTTAAAATCAGCCGGCATAAAAAGAGCATAATCCCGTCCGTTCCGGAATCACACGCCACCACGCCCCTTGTGATTCCGCAACGGACGGGATTATGCTCTTTTTATGCCGGCTGATTTTAAATTGTATTCAACGCGTGTGTTGCTCGTTTGTTTGTGAGTACCCTGACTTTTTATTCTTAATAAACCCTGTTAGTATGGTATCACACTATGTGGATCTCTGCTTTCTTATATACTACCTGGCCGTGTACTGAGTGAACAGTGAGAGACTAGAGGTTGTGATCTGAGGCTATACTGCGCCCCTGGTGACCGGAGAGAAGGCTGCTAAACATCGTATACCCCGCAGAGGGTCATATCTGCTGGCCTTTCTGACCTTACTAGAAATAGTGGGTCACGTCATCTGGTAAGGGCATTACCTAACCTATGTCACCCGTGGTGCTCTTTTAAGTGGTGGTGGACACTAGAGTGGAATTCCTGGTGTTTGTGTACATCATCTCAACTGAAGTATTCCGGCTCTGATTTACATTGATCTGGGATTGAGCAATAGAGACTATTGGATTTGTCCTAAATGCTGCTGATGAACTTTTTTATGTTTAAACACGTGATTCATATGTGCACATGTTCATTTTCTGGTTGATTTAAATTATCACTTACCTTGTACCTTATTTTTATCACTGAGGTGGTGGGTACACTCATCATTATTTAAATAGAATTTGATATAAGTTTTCAATTTGCTTATGTGGGGGGTACGTTTAGAGTTGAGCGAACACCTGGACGTTCGGGTTCTGCTGGTCCGTCCGAACTTCGGGACAAAGTCCGGGTCCGGGTCCGGACGGAACCCGAACGATCGCACGGACAACGGACCCCATTGAAATCAATGGGGACCCGAACTTTTAGGCACAAAAATGGCTGTAGGGAAGTCCTGGAAAGCCCCAGAGGGCTGCAAAAGGAAGTAAAATGGGGGTAAGGGTAGGGCAAGTGCCCTACAAAAAAATGGGGACAGGGAAATAACTTTAAATATTTTAAAAAAAATAAAAACATAAAAAATGCAAAAATGGAGGTGAATGTGGATCATCTTCAAACTGTGTCTGAAAAGTATTAATTAACGGTAGAAGCCATATAACTGTTCTAAAATCATCTTCAAACTAGGGCAAGTGCCCTACAAAAAATGGGGAGAGGGAAAATAAATTAAAATCAAATAAAAAAAATGGGAAGGGGGGTGGATGTGGAGTAGGAGTCTAGAGGTTGACTAGGCCGTGACCGTGGC
>BLSH010180383.1:151241-165316 GCA_018402905.1 Glandirana rugosa
TTGGCGGGATATCTGTTTTCTGCAGGTTTCCCATCAACGTAATAAGACCCTCCTACAGATACCTGCAGGAGGGTCTTAGCGCGAAGGGCGCGCGGGGGGCCCCGCGCGTGTGTCCTTGTAGGCACTGACGACCCAGGTCCCCTGGGCTGGCTAGTGCCTAGCGCCACTTATCGGCGACACTCGCCGGAAAGTGGTGCACTAGCACGGCGGGTTACTGCCGCGCTAGTGTACAGTTGTCCGGCCGCCTTCGCGGCCGAAAAGAGAGGCGTGGCTAGCCACGTAACACTCTCCTCTCTCCCCCCGATTGATGGATGGTGGGGGTTGCGGTTGCTAACTGTCACTTAGCAGTGCTGTGGGCATTACACATAGCCCACAGCACTGCTGCACCTCCTCTCTCCCCCCTCTCTCCTCTCACAATGCACCGATCGGTGCGGAGAGAAAAGCCGGCGCTTCCGCCGGCCTGTTGACATGTGATCGCGCCGTCATTGGGCGGCACGATCACGTGGTGAAAGGCCGCTCACAGCGGCTATTCACCGCGATCCGTGATCGGTCGGGTCCCCTGGACCCAGCAGTCACGGATGTTCCTGTGTGCGCGCCCCGGGGGGCGCGCGGGAAGCGCGATTCTGGGAGGACGTCCATAGACATCCTCCCAGAATAATGCAACTACCCTTTGGACGTCTTTTGTCTATAGGGCGGTTGGGAAGTGGTTAAACTTTCTTAGGAATATTAATGTACTCAGCATTTGGACCTATCCTCAAAAAGTGAATATGTTCTGCTTTTTTCTGTAATATATAGAAATCATTTTGGCTAAATTGTACTTGAAACATCTAATCTTGGAGATATGTTTCTACAGTGCTGCTTACTGTTCATCTGTTCACCAGTGGGCCTTCTGGGGAAATAGCTGTATCCGAGGAGCTGCAGTGCAAGGATCTTCTTGCTTCTGCTTTAGTCATTCTATGGATTAGGCCTTTTTTTCATCTCTCCCACTGTTTCTTGAATCCCCCTCCCAGTGAGTAGATCACCAGTGACATGAAGAAACAATACCCTGCTTCTGCACCATGATGTTGATCTCCACACAGAGTCATAGTACTGAAAAGGTATGGTAAGTCAGTAATGGGAAAAAGATCAGCTGAAAGGAGCCTATAGCAAATACTGGTGATTAGTCCTTGGCTTTGGGCATATCTTCCATATAACAAGTCCATCTTAATGCATCACAATGAGGCGCATGTATAATGAAGATTTTTGGCAATTGGGGCTGATTTTTATAAAGTGGAACTAAACCCAACTTTAACCACTTCGTCCCAAAAAAGGTTTTACTCCCTTCATGACCAGGCCATATTTTGTGACACGGCACTGCGTAGCATGGAGCTTTCTTTTGGTGGTATTTGATTACCTCTGTGGTTTTTTTTTTTTTTGCACTATAAAAAAAAAAGAGCGACAATTTTGAAAAAAAAAAACAATGTTTTTTACTTTCTGCTATAATACATATCCAAAAAAAAAAAAAAAATCTAATTTCTTCATCAATTTAGGCCAATATGTATTCTGTTACATATTCTGCTACAAATAAAAGTCCATATAAGTGTATATTGATTGGTTGTGCAAAAGTTATAGCAACTATAAATGATGGGATATTTTTATGGAATTTTTATTTGTTTATTTTTTTTACTAGTAATGGCGGCAATCAGTGATTTTTAGCGGGACTGCGACATTGCGGTGGACAAAACAGACACCTGACATTTTTCTGACCCTGAGTGACACTTTTTGGGGACCAGTGACACTAATACAGGGACCAGTGCTAAAAATATGCACTGACACTATACTAATGATGCTGACAGGGAAGGGGTTAACACCACGGGCAATCAAAAGGATAAGTGTGCCCCTATGGGGTGCTTGCTAACTGTGTGGGAGATGCTCTGACTGGAGAAACACATAGATCGGTGTTCCTACTTAGCAGGAACATAAGATATCTTTTTTCCCCTGTCAGAATGGTGATCTGCCTTGTTTACATATGCAGATCGCTGTTCTGCCTCTATTGGGGAACAATCACGAGTGGCCGGCGTACACCGCGTCCGCTAGACCCGCTGATTAGCTCCCCCTCTGTCCAGTCAGAGCCTCTCCCCCAGAGGCTACTGCATGAAGCGATGTACAGGTACGTCGTTTCGCGCAGCCGGGCCGCCTTGCCGCAGTAAATGTGCGGAAAGCGGTTCAGAAGCGGTTATGAAAACTGTGAGTAGGCACATTTCTATGGCAGAAGTGACATGCTATGTCACTTCTACAATAATATGAATGAACCTGCTGCCTGCTCACATTTTTCTACTGAATTCCCACTGAGCTGCACATATACAGCTCAGCATGCATTCCCAACACACTTTGGCTGTGCAGGAACGACTGACTCCTGTGTGAATGCATGGTATAACATCATTCCCACTGGCCAATCAAGAGGCCACAAACTCAGTACCTAGTGAGAAGATGACAGGCGATGTTGAGGGATGTAACTGCTCCATTGCTGGAAGATGAAGGTGTGTATACTGGGAAGTTTGTTTACGGTTTATAGTTTCATTTTCAGCCTTAAATGAACCTAACTGGGTGTATAAAGTGAACACAAGTTAGGGTGAACCATGCCTAATCTGCCCCTTAAAAGAGAAGTATGGCCAAAGTGCACTCCTGTGACCCAGATTCAGCTGACAGCGGGCTAAAGTCTGCTGTTTGCTGATGTCACAAAGCTAGTCCAGGCTATGCAGGGATCCCAAAAATAAAATCAGGATCTGCCCAGATGTCTAGACCAGCAGCTGACTTTCTCTCTCTCTCCTCTCTCTACTGGGCCAGCTACTCCTGCCCCCTCCACAGCCTTGCACTCCAGTGAGCACTGGAGGGGCAGAACAGAGAGCCAATGAATGACAGTCACCACTATCTGCTCAGTAAAGACAGAGTGATCAGCGGTTATGTGATCATTCAGTTCTCAGAGCCAGCAAGGGACAGCAGTAGCATTGAACTGATGCTACAGCCACATATGTGAGTAATGAGAAAGTGTTACAGCCTTTATTAAAAGGAATCTATAGTCATAGCATATACTTTCTTTCTAAAACATTAGCTTTGTAATAACAACACAAACAATAGTATTATTAACAATTCAATATAAGTTTACTGGGAAAATCTCCTTTCACGTTGTGAGCTCTGCCTGTCTGTTGGTCATCTCTTTCTGTAACCTCCTCGATTCCCTGCATGCTGTGCAGCATGAAATAGAAGGGAACTATAATGTGAGTGCTCCCGTGAAATACAGAGAGACTGTCCTCCAAGTGCCACTGTGAGATGTAAAGGGAGAAAAAGACTAAAAAGGGACACTATATTGTTAGCTATCCCTGCGCTAAAAAGGTTTTCCTCTTCTCTTTCATCCCTCCCAGGAGTCCTCTTGCCCTGAAAGTGGCATTACGGTAACATGGCAGAATTAGAGGGCTCAAGAGGGGTCAGCAGAAAAAAAGGAGTATTTCTCTGAGCTTCTCGGCATGGTATTAGATGCCTAATAAATTTATCCTCAGTCTTCCTCCCACCCCACACACCAGGCTCCAAACGACTGTTTTACAGTAATCTAGTTCTGCTACCTATGCACAGGAAGTGCTGATTAAAATATAATATCAAAATAACTGATACTCTTTTGCTATTAAACGCTGATGGTTTTTCATCACAAATATTTCTTTTAAGCTATTTTATATTGTTCATTGCATGCTGTTATAATCTCCATTTGTGCAACCTTTGAAGTAAAAGTAAGCCTTTGCTCTCTGATGATTGCTTTCATATATCAGACGCTGCAGTGAAAATTCATGTTATTGACCAGGCTCATTAAAGGAAATTCATTTTGTATAATACCGAAAAACACATGTTAGGAAACTCGCTAGAAAGTTAAGAACTATTTTAGCAGATAAGATAATGTGAAATCTTAATCAGCAATCAAATACATGTATTCACTTTTGCTATAAAAGATCCTTGAACAACAATGTCCTATAAAAGGCATGTTTAGAAGGTCAGAAGTGTAACCATATACTTCCTTGGAAGTGGATGATAGTTGTGGTTCACCTTATAGCTGCCCTCAATCCCACCATATCTCACATATCCAAAGTCACTGAACAGGCCGGCTCATGTTTTTGTTTGTTTTATTTAGGGGATTTCACTTGGATGAGGAAAAGGGGTGACTGTGGGATGCTCAAAGAATTGGTTACATGACCTCCTATATACACGACTGTATATACACTCTACTTCCTCCAGCACATCTCTTCTGCAGACTATTGTTCCTTCACTTCTCTCCAGCACATCTCTTCTGCAGACAATTGCTCCTTCATTTCTCTCCAGCACATCTCTTCCTGACCTGAAAAGGGAAATTTATCAGGCTCACATAACTCCTTACTCTTCATCGCAGCTAGCACATGGGGAGGCCTGCAAAATGCCAGCAGGGCCTCCGGACCACCCATTACAGGCCAGGGTCTTGGACCCCTCAAAGTGTAGCTTAGTGTGTAGGTGCTAGCCGGGCCTTTGGTGAACTACAACTCCCAGCCCATACCTCTTCCAGGTCCCACCAACCTGATTTCCTTACAGTGACACTCCTTCCCCTGACTGGCTCCCATGCTTCAACAGACAGTCCACTATTACACTCCCAGACTGCTCCAGCCTTTCTCTTCCATCTCCCAGGGTCTGTCACTCTCCGACTGCAGTGGATCCTTTAAAGTGTTCACAGTAGCACCTCTGCTGTTCTCCTACTCCCTTGTGCTGCTCCAGGAATTACCTCCACTCCTGGCTGCACCCGAGTCTCCAGGCTTCAAGGTCACCACATCTTCCACATTTCCACTCCTGACTTTTCCTCCCCCCTGCTGTCAGACTGCTGTATTTAAGGAGGCCTGTCCCCTGCCAATCCAGACTGTGGATTGGTCAGGGCTCCTTGTCATACATCAGGGAGTGACACCTCCTCATCCATCCCCTCTCCAGAATCTTCTCTGCTCAAGGGAGAGGAAACTCCAAAAAGTGTTCCTTCCTTCTGCCTCCAGCCACTCCCTGAGCCACTCCCCAGCTCAGATCAAAACATTCAGGCCTGCACTTTTAGGCCTGACTAAATTTTGCCTCTCCTTGCAAAAACTCACTGCAAAAAGCACCCATCACTATGGGGGTGCTACACTCACCCCCCCCCCCAAACATCAGCTGGTCCCCGGCTGAAAATTTACAAAAATTGCTCCTGAGCCCAGAAGCACGGGCATCCCAAAGTCAAAAAGTAGGAGGGGAAAAGGGAATAAACTTGGAAGGGGGACATACAAAACTGTACAAATAAATAAGGTACAAAAATATACAGTATCTCACAAAAGTGAGTACACCCCTCACATTTTTGTAAATATTTTCTTATATCTTTTTTTTAATATGACAACACTGAAGAAATGACACTTTGCTTCCATGTAAAGTAGTGAGTGTACAGCTCATATAACAGTGTAAATTTGCTGTCCCCTCAAATAACTTAACACACAGCCATTAATGTCTAAACCGTACGTAAACCCCCTAAGTGAAAATATCCAAATTGGGCCCAATTTGCCATTTCCCTCCCCAGTGTCATGTGACTCATTAATGTTACAAGGTCTCAGGTGTGAATGGGGAGCGGGTGTGTTAACCACTTCAGCCCCGGAAGGATTTCCAGCTTTAGGACCGGAGCCCTTTTTGCGATTCGGCGCTGCGTCGATTTAACTGACAATTGCGCGGTCGTGCGATGTTGTACCCAAACAAAATTTGCGTCCTTTTTTTCCCACAAACAGAGCTTTCTTTTGGTGGTATTTGATCTCCTCTGCGTCATTTCTGATCGCCGCTATAAACAAAAGAAGAGCGACAATTTTGCAAAAAAACCCAAATTTCTAACTTTTTGCTAAACTACAAATCCAAAAAAAAATATAAAAAAACATTTTTTTCACAGTTTTTGGCCGATTTATATTCTTCCTCATATATGCGATAAAAAAAATCGCAATCGGCGTTTATTGATTGGTTTGCGCAAAAGTGGTCGCGTTTACGGATGATGAGAATTCATTTTTGGGGTTTTTATTTTTTTTTTATTTTTTATTAGTAATGGCGGCAATCTGCGATTTTTAGCGGTACTGCGATATTTCAGCGGACATGTCGGACCATTTTGACACTTTTTTGGGACCATTGGCATTTATACAGCGATTAGTGCTATAAAAATGCACTGATTACTGTGTAAATGCCATTGGCAGTGAAGGGGTTAACCTGCAGGGGACGCTCTAAGGGTTAACTGTGTTCCCTGGGTGTGTTCTTACTGTATGGGGGCTGCCCTAACAGGGGAAGGGAAGTGATCACAGCCCTTCCCCCTTCACAAAACGGAGGTCCGTGTTTACATACACGGACCTCTGCTCCTTCGCTCCGGGGGGGCCATCGCGGGTAGCCGGCGGCAATCTAAGCCGCTGCACCCGCTCCCTGGCCCTCCCCGAACACAGTGAGCGTGCGGGCGCGCCTTCGGCGGCACGCGCGCGCTCACTAAGCTCGTTCCCGCAGCCGCCGTCGTATGACGGCGTTTTGCGGGAACGAACCACTTTGCCGCCGTCAGATGCCGATCGGCAAGTGGTTAAATTTGGTGTTATCGCTCTCACTCGTTCATACCGATCACTGGAAGTTCAACATGGCACCTCATGGCAAATAACTCTCTGAGGATCTGAAAAAAAGTACAAAGATTTACAAGACCCTGAAAATTAGCTGCAGCACGGTGGCCAAGACCATACAGCGGTTCCACTCCATGGCCTCACCATGGTCGACCAAAGAAGTTGAGTTCACGTGTTCAGCATCATATCCAGAGACTGACTTTGGGAAATAGCCATATGAGTGCTGCCAGCATTGCTGCATAGGTTGAAGGGGTAAGCCTGTCAGTGCTCAGACCATGCGCGCACGCTGCATCAAATTGGTCTGCATGGTTGTCCTCCCAGAAGGAAGCCTCTTCTAAAGATGATGCACAAGAAAGCCCACAGATTGCTAAAGACAAGCAGACTAAGGGCATGGATTACTGGAACCGTGGTCTGATGAGCCCAAGATAAACGTATTCAGTTCAGATGGTGTCAAATGTGTGTGGCGTCAACCAGGTGAGGAGTACAAAGACAAGTGTGTCTTGCCTACAGTCAAGCATGGTGGTGGGAGTGTCATGGTCTGGGGTTGCATGAGTGCTGCTGACACTGGGGAGCTACAATTCATTGAGGGAACCATGAATGCCAACATGTACTGTGACATACTGAAGCAGAGCATTAACCCCCCCTTCGGAGACTGGGCCGCAGGGCAGTATTCCAACATGATAACGACCCCAAACACACCTCCAAGACGACCACTGCCTTGCTAAAGAAGCTGAGGGTAAACCTGATGGACTGGCCAAGCATGTCTCCAGACCTAAACCCTATTAAGCATGTTTGGGGCATCCTCAAATGGATGGTGGAGGAGTCATGGAGGAGTGGAAGAGGACTCCAGTGGTAACCTGTAAAGCTCTGGTGAACTCCATGCACAAGAGGGTTAAGGCAGTGCTGGAAAATAATGGTGGCCACACAAAATATTGACACTTTGGCTTAAATTTGGACATTTTCACTCAGGGGTGTACTCACTTTTGTTGCCAGCAGTTTAGACATTAATGACTCTGTTGAGTTATTTTGAGGGGTCTGCAAATGTACACTGTTATACAAGCTGTACACTCATTGTAGCAAAGTGTCATTTCTTCAGTGCTGTGACATGAAAATATATAATTAAATATTTACAAAAATGTGAGGGGTGTACTCACTTTTGTGAGATACTGTATCTCTGCCATTGTTTTTGTAATATTTACACTATACAGTTTATCACATTTCACATTTTCTTGATTACAGAGCCCTGCAGCTAGTCACATACCAAATTACTATACATTCCTGAGTCAAAACACTTCTCCCGAAGGAGGAGCCCTCTACTCGACTAGTTAGTAGTGAGAAGTTAATGTTTGACTTGACTCTCGACGGATGGGGATGAACAGCCGTTCCATCCCAGGAGTCATAAGAGAAGAAGAACAATCAAACCAAACAGTCTACTAGAACGGGGTCATTAGCCTCCTGATAGAGCAACATAACAACACAAGTCCTTTTCTGTACTTTCACCTGCCTGCCCTGCAGTGAGAGGTTATGATCCCACTGCAGGAGCAGAAACAAAGAAAGTCCACAGTTTTTTTTTTCTTTAAGGTTCCTGATGGCAGGGGCCCCTCCCCTAGCAACAGGTCCTCAAATAATGGAGGCAGGACCAAACTTCACCCCAATGTCCTTGCAGTGAAACAGTCTCTTCCACTGGGCACAGGGTGGCAGGCTGGTTTGTCCCGCAGTTCAGGGGAAAGTGCACATTCCGCTTCTCTTCCGGCAGTCTATGGAGCATGCTGCCTAGGCTGTACTACATTACAGTCCTAGACATAGTAGTGAGGATCAGGCAATCTCACCAGCTGGTTCCCCTCTTCCCGAACTGAAATAGAGTAGCTCCTTGTGGCCTGGTTGAACTTTACAATCATCACACAATCTTTCTTGTTGGACCGCCCAAGGCTCCATTCCCTTTTCAGCTCCCTGAATCTCTCCCAGCAGCTGCTCTCAGGGCCCCGCAAGGGCTTGGGTACATATAGAGAGTCCCATTCATGTTGTCCTCCCACTCCTCTCTCAAGCTCTCTACGGTGTCCATGACATGGGATGGGATGTAGGGGTAGTCCAGGCCCCACTCCAGAGCAACCCGGCATTGGACCTTCCTCTGATACCTGGAGAACCTGGGCAGACTAACATGGTTCCCTTTTTTAGGCCTAACTTGGGTAGCTGGGGACCTTTCCACCATCTGCGGGTATGTGGGTGCTCTGGTCTGGGTAGTGGAAGGCCTGTCAAGGAAAGTCTGGTAGCTGAGACTGCGGGTTCCTGCAGCTGATCTGGTGTCTTGAGGGGGCTCTGTCTCATACCTATCAAAGAAATAGAGGGCCTGCAAACTTCCCATCTCCTCCTCTCTGTCCAACCCCTCACTTGGAGACGACCACTCCACCAGGTGCTCCAATGACCCAAATTCAGCCAGCAGTCTGGGTGACCCCCAGTCTATGGTCCTCTGTTCAACATCTTCAGCTGGCGCACTAGGGAGCGCTTCCCCCACCCCTGACTCTGGCCCCGCTGGAATATCTACAGGTGGGGATACAGCTGGCATTTCAGGGACCAGATCCCCGACCAGGTCTCAGGGCATGATAGCCTCTCCTTCCCCTACCTCCTGGATCTTCACAGGGGAGCACTGCGGACGGCATAGCCCTGTGTGCAAGTCCACAAAGTAGTACTGCAGCTCCCTCTCTGTAGATACTCACCCGGTGAGCGGAACGTCACAATGGCCACACCGGGCCAAGGCAGCAAGATCTGCAGTAAGTATCTGACAGTCGGGGCATATGAGACACAGACGCTCCACCTCCTCAATGACTCCCAGGGCGATTCCTCCGCTTGGCTCCAACCAGACCCCCGTGCCAATCAGGGTCCGCTCCAGCATTTATGGCAACCAGGTCAGTGCTGGTAACAGTCTCCCACCTTCTGCCATCTCTCTCCTCGTGGTGACTGCTGCTAGCCACAAGCGCCCTGACTCTTCCAGGGTGTAGTTCCGTCCCCACATTTCCAGACGAGCAGGCGCCAAATGTCCTGATAAGCAGGCTTGCTGTGTGTCACCATACTCTAACCCCTTGTGTGAAGGACAAAACTTTACAGACACTCTGATGCTAGCAAGACTTGCCCAGACTTGTTGGTGGTTGCCGATAGCAACAGTAAATTCCAATAGCCACAGTTTTGCTGGACAACTCCTTAACTCAGTCTCTCTTTGCTCAGCAGAAACACTCCCAGACATACTTTTACTGTAGGAAGGAATTGGAGCAGACATTTTCAAAGTACTTGTAATGCCCAGTTTTAGCAGAATGCTGGGCATATTTGTAATCCAGTGGTAATGTCCGGTCGTAGCTTGACTTGGGACATATTTGTAATCTATGGGCACGTTCACCCGCCGTGAATGCCATGGACAACGACACATGGTACAAAGTCACTGAATTGCAGGATTAGTATTTAAGTGTCATCCCCCAGAGCTGGTTGGAGCAACTGAGTAAGCAGGCTGCAATTTGGTGAAGGATCCCACTGGTTGCTAAGGACAATGGCACACTTAATTTTAGCACAGTTCAAGGGCAGAGCACACAAGTCCTTGTCCCACATTGAAATTTAAAACAGATTACATAGGAGGCCCCTGGCTCAGTTCTCTCGCGGTTGCTATGGGCGACAACTGGCAGCCTTACAGGTAAATCCCGGAAACGGGCCCACAAATGTAGCCATGTGCTCCCTTGGGAGCGGCTGATAGTTGCGGTTCACCTTATAGCTGCCCTCCCTCCCACCATACCTCACACATGCAAAGTCACTGAACAGGCCAGCTCTTGCTTTTGGTTTGTTTTATTTAGGGGATTTAACTTGGATGGTGAAAAGGGGTGACTGTGGGATGCCCAAAGTATTGGTTACAGGACCTCCTATATACACAACCGTATATACACTTTACTTCCTCCAGAACATCTCTTCTGCAGACTATTGCTCCTTCACTTCTCTCCAGCATATGACTTGCAGACTATTGCTCCTTCCCTTCTCTCCAGCACATCACTTAGTTCCAGACCTGAATGGAAATTTATCAGGCTCACATAACTCCTTTCTCTTCACCGCAGCTAGCACATGCAAAATGCCAGCAGGGCCTCCGGACCACCCATTACAGGACAGGGTCTTGGACCCCTCAAAGTGTAGCTTAGTGCGTTGGTGCTAGCCGGGCCTTTGATGAACTACAACTCCCAGCCCCTCCCTCTTCCTTGTCCCACCAACCTGCTTTCCTTCCAGTGACACTCCTTCCCATGACTTGCTCCCAGGGCTTTCACAGACTCTCCACTATTACACTCCCAGACTGCTCCAGCCTTTCTCTTCTAGCTCCCAGAGTCTGTCACTCACCGACTGCAGCGGATCCTTTAAAGTGTTTGCAGTAGAACCTCTACTGTTCTCCTACTCCCTTGTGCTGCTCCAGGAATCCCCTCCACTCCTGGCTGCACCCAAATCTCCAGACTGGGGGCTCCCTCCTGGGTAGAGGCCTCCACAACACCTCTGCTACATCTTCCACACTTCCACTCTTGACTTCTTCTCCCCCTGCTGGCAGACTGCTGTATTTAAGAAGGCCTGCCCCCTGCCAATCCAGACTGTAGATTGGTCAGGGCTCCTTGTCATACATCAGGATGTGACACCTCCTCATCCATCCCCCTCTCCAGAATCTTCTCTGCTCAAGGGGAAGGAAACTCCAAGGAGTGTTCCTTCCTTCTGCCTCCAGAACTCACTGAGCCACCCCCTAGCTCAGATCAAAACATTCAGGCCTGCACTTACAGTCAGGCCTGACTAAATTTTGCCTCTCCTAGCAAAAACTCACTACAAATTGTACCTTTCACTATGGTGGCGCTACAGAAGAAAGAAAAAGTGGACTATTGTCTATGGAAACAGTCATTTTCTTGCTGTGAACATCTAATTTCTTGCTGCATATATTTGATATTCCATAGAAAATAGACAAGCATGATAATTAAGGCTGGGAATTATGCTATCTTGACCCAGTTATTCTAGACTTGTTAATTAGGATCATAAGTGGGGTTGAGTGAACCCGAACTGTAAAGTTCAGGTTCGTACCGGACTTTGGGGTGTCCGTGTCCCGAACCCGTACCCGGACATTTGAGAAAAAGTCTGGGTTCGGGTTAGGGGTTCGGGTATCTTTTCGCGCCTTTTGAATAGCTGCAGGGCAGCCAATCAACAAGCGTTTCACTCATTTGCCCTTAGAAGCCATCACAGCAATGCCTACTAATGGCATGGCTGTGACTGGCCAGTGCATCATGTGACCCAGCCTCGATATGAGCTGCAGTCACGTAGCTAGTGCTGCATGTCATATGCTCTCAGACTAGTGTATGGAGAGGATGCTGCCGCCGCTGTGAGGGAGAGATTAGCGTTCTAAAATCATCTCATACTTAATATAGGGAGAGGTTCCTGGTGCTGGTGTGAGGTATAGATTAGCGTTCTAAAATCATCTCATACTGCTATAGGGAGAGGTTCATGCTGCTGCTGTGAGGGATAGATTAGTGTTCTAAAATCATCTCATACTGCTATAGGGAGAGGTTCCTTCCTGGTGCTGGTGTGAGGGATAGATTAGCGTTCTAAAATCATCTCATACTGCTATAGGGAGAGGTTCCTGCTGCTGCTGTGAGGGATAGATTAGTGTTCTAAAATCATCTCATACTGCTATAGGGAGAGGTTACTTCCTGCTACTGCTGTGAGGGATAGATTAGTGTTCTAAAATCATCTCATTCCGCTATAGGGAGAGGTTCCTGCTGCGGCTGTGAGGGGATAGATTAACGTTCTAAAATCATATCATACTGGTATAGGGAGAGGTTCCTGCTGCTGGTGTGAAGGACAGATTAGTGTTCTAAAATCATATCATACTGGTATAGGAAGAGGTTTCTGCTGCTGGTGTGAGGGACAGATTAGTGTTCTAAAATTATCTCATACTGCTATAATGAGAGGTTCCTGCTGCTGTTGTGAGGGACAGATTAGTGTTCTAAAATCATATCATACTGGTATAGGGAGAGTTTCCTGCTGCTGCTGGTGTGAGGAACAGATCAGTGTTCTAAAATTATATCATACTGGTATAGTGAGAGGTTCCTGCTGCTGGTGTGAGGGAC
Organism: Glandirana rugosa; assembly: GCA_018402905.1. NCBI lineage: Eukaryota > Metazoa > Chordata > Amphibia > Anura > Ranidae > Glandirana > Glandirana rugosa. Next base: position 163,999 of record BLSH010180383.1, read on the forward strand.
AGATTAGTGTTCTAAAATCATCTCATACTGGTATAGGGGGAGGTTCCTGCTGCTGCTGTGAGGGAAAGATTAGTGTTCTAAAATCATCTCATACTGCTATAGGGAGAGGTTCCTGCTGCTGGTGTGAGGGACAGCTTAGTGTTCTAAAATCATCTCATAATGGTATAGGGAGAGGTTCCTGCTGCTGGTGTGAGGGACAGCTTAGTGTTCTAAAATCATCTCATAATGGTATAGGGAGAGGTTCCTACTACTGCTGTGAGGGACAGATTATTGTTCTAAAATAATATCATACTGGTATAGGGAGAGGTTCCTGCTGCTGATGTGAGGGACAGATTAGTGTTCTAAAATCATCTCATACTGCTATAGGGAGAGGTTCCTGATGCTGCTGGTGTGAGGGACAGATTAGTATTCTAAAATCATATCATACTGGTATAGGGAGAGGTTCCTGCTGCTGGTGTGAGGGACAGATTCATGTTCTAAAATCATCTCATACTGGTATAAGGAGAGGTTCCTGCTGCAGGTGTGTGGGACAGATTAGTGTTCTAAAATCACCTCATACTGGTATAGGGAGAGGTTCCTGCTGCTGCTGCGAGGGACAGATTAGTGTTCTAAAATCATAACATTCTGGTATAGGGAGAGGTTCCTGCTGCTGGTGTGAAGGACAGATTTGTGTTCTAAAATCATATCATACTGGTATAGGGAGAGGTTCCTGCTGTTGGTGTGAGGGACATATTAGTGTTCAAAAATGATCTCATACTGCTACAGGGAGAGGTTCCTGCTGCTGGTGTGAGTGACAGATTAGTGTTCTAAAATCATATCATACTGGTATAGGGAGAGGTTCCTGCTGCTGGTGTGAGCGACACATTAGTGTTCTAAAATCATATCATACTGGTATAGGGAAAGGTTCCTGCTGCTGCTGTGAGGGACAGATTAGTGTTCTAAAATCATCTCATACTGGTATAGGGAGAGGTTCCTGCTGCTGGTGTGAGGGACAGATTTATGTTCTAAAATCACCTCATACTGGTATAGGGAGAGGTCCCTGCTGCTGCTGTGAGGGACAGATTAGTGTTCTAAAATCATCTCATACTGCTATAGGGAGAGGTTCCTGATGCTGCTGTGAGGGACAGATTAGTATTCTAAAATCATATCATACTGGTATAGGGAGAGACTCCTGCTACTGTTGTGAGGGACAGATTAGCGTTCTAAAATCATCTCATACTGGTATAGGGAGAGGTTCCTGCTGCTGGTGTGAGGGACAGATTTATGTTCTAAAATCACCTCATACTGGTATAGGGAGAGGTCCCTGCTGCTGCTGTGA
>BLSH010180383.1:165326-176483 GCA_018402905.1 Glandirana rugosa
TCTTGTATTTAGACAGGGAGTGTGGTCGTCGTCCTTGGAGAGGGATATGGTCATACTCTACTAAAATCTTGCGATTAGACAGGGAGTGTTGTCATCGTCCTCAGAGAGGGATCTGTGAGGGACAGATTAGTGTTCTAAAATCATCTCATACTGCTATAGGGAGAGGTTCCTGATGCTGCTGTGAGGGACAGATTAGTATTCTAAAATCATATCATACTGGTATAGGGAGAGACTCCTGCTACTGTTGTGAGGGACAGATTAGCGTTCTAAAATCATCTCATACTGGTATAGGGAGAGGTTCCTGCTGCTGGTGTGAGGGACAGATTTATGTTCTAAAATCACCTCATACTGGTATAGGGAGAGGTCCCTGCTGCTGCTGTGAGTGACAGATTAGTGTTCTAAAATCATATCACACTGGTATAGAGAGGTTCCTGCTGCTGGTGTGAGGGACAGATTAGTGTTCTAAAATCATATCATACTGGTATAGGGAGAGGTTCCTGCTGCTGGTGTGAGGAACAGATTAATGTTCTAAAATCATATCATACTGGTATAGGGAGTGGTTCCTGCTGCTGCTGTGAGGGACAGATTAGTGTTCTAAAATCATATCATACTGGTATAGGGAGAGGTTCCTGCTCTTGGTGTGATGGACAGATTAGTATTCTAAAATCATATCATACTGGTATAGGGAGAGGTTCCTGCTGCTGGTGTAAAGGACAGATTAGTGTTCTAAAATCATATCATACTGGTATAGGGAGAGTTTCCTGCTGCTGGTGTGAGGGACAGATTGGTGTTCTAAAATCATATCATACTGGTATAGGGAGAGTTTCCTGCTGCTGGTGTGAGGGACAGATTGGTGTTCTAATTTCATCTCATACTGGTATAGGGAGAGGATCCTGCTGCGTCTACATTGTTGTTTAAAAAAAAAAAGAATAATCATTTATTATTCTTTTTTTATTATTATTAATAAATAGTGCTACACAGTACATTTGCACCTTGCTGTGCATTTCTTGCACAAAATTAAAAAGTGTGTCGACATTGCTGGTTTAAAAAATAATGTACTTTTTTATTTTAAAAAATAATCTACATTTGTGCTAAATAGTACATTTACGTCAAGAATGAGGAGAGCGTCAAATAAGAGACGTGGTCGTGGTCTTGGTGCTGCTGGTGTTGGTGAAGCTCCTGTTGCACGGAGAGGATGTGGTCGATCTGTGCCAGCTACACGCACAAGTGAAACACCTTCCTCAGGTGCGAGTAGAGGACAGAACCAATATTAAAATTAAAATGTATGATAAAAAAGCTATATAAATAAAATATCTCAGGACCTATTAATAAACGTGTTAGTGTCCCATTCGATGTTAATTCCATGGGGATAAAAACACTTAAGTTGGTAGAGCCAAGAGGTTTCTAACTGGGAAATACCCCTCTTGATCCATCCACCCCTCCAGAGTGGAACGTACCTGTTGATAATGTGGAAAAGAGTACCACTTGGGTCTCGATTGTGATATTTCAAATAATGTTTCGGTACGCTATGGTACGTTTTTCCTTTAATGATATTAGTGATGTGTTCATTCACCCTAACATTAAAGGCCCTAGTGGTTCTTCCCACATATTGTTTATTGCAGGGACATGTTAGTAAGTACACTACATTTTTAGTTTTGCATGTACTAAAAAACTTTATGTCATTATTCCGTCCAGTAACTGTGGATCTAAAGTCTAGGATCTTTCTGTTTTAACACTTATTAAGACTACATACCCAACATTTTTGACATTTAAAATATCCTTTTAAATCTTGGAAAAAAGTTGATTTCTTAGGGGAATCTATAAAGTTGGGGGCTAGTTTGTGTCTGAACGATGAAGCTTCCTTAGAAATAATTTGTGGCTTTGATGGCAATATTGGGCAAAGCACCCGATCGTTTCTTAAAACATTCCAATGTCTATTAATAACATTTCTGATTTGTCTATGCTGTATAGAATAATCTGTGAAAAAAGACCACTTAGCATCGTGTCTCTGTGTTTTGGGTTTATCTGCCAACAGTTCTAATCTGTCAATCTGAGCAATCTCATTGATTTTGAGATCCAATTCATTAGTTTTTTAATACTTGAGCTTGTTCAAAAAATGGCTTCTATTAGAGCAATTTCTCCTCAATCTAATTAATTGGCTCTTAGGAACTGATTTTAACCAAGGTTTGTAATGACAGCTGTCTTTAGGAAAAAAGCTGTTCCTATCGGTAGGCTTGAAGACAGTCGTAGTAGTTAGTTGGCCCCTCTCAATGTTGATATCTAAATCCAAAAAATGGATATTTGTCTGACTGCATTGAACAGTCAGTGAGATCCCCCTTTAATTGGTGTTCCAAAAAGTAAAAAAAAATTTCAAGGGAGTCCTGATCACCCCACAACAGGAGGAGGATGTCATCTATATATCTAGCCCAAAAGACCAATTCTGGTCTGTTTTGGGCATAGACGACATCCTCCTCCCACTTGACCATAAATAAATTGGCCAAGCTGGGGGCAAATTTAGCCCCCATAGCAACTCCTTTATCTTGGGAGTAAAAATAGTTATCGAACCAAAAATAATTGTGTTTCGTGGCAAACACTACCAGGGCCAGTATAAACTCCCTTTGCGGATTAGATAAGTAAGTGTCCTGAGATAAATAGTAATTAACTGCTTCCAATCCAAGATCATGTGGAATACAAGTATACAATGAAGATACATCAGCCGTAGCTATAATATACCCATTCACCAATCTGATATTTTCTAACTGGCGAATAGTGTCCTTAGTGTCCCTTAAATAAGAGTGCATCTTAATGACATGTGGCTGCAATAAAAAAATCAATATATTTACCTATCCTAGAGGTTATTGAATCTATGCCACTAATAATAGGGCGTCCTGGTGGATTTGCCGCATCTTTATGAATCTTTGGCAAAAAATATAATACTGGAATTCTAGGGGACATCGGAACCAGAAATTGCTTCTCCTTCTTGTTTATAATTATGTGTTTAAATCCCTTATTAATTAATTTAGTTAATTCACCCTTATATTTATTAGTGGGATTCGCAGGTAGCCGATTGTATGTATCTGAATCACTTAAGATATTGTACATCTCGGCTACATAGTAGCTTTTATCCAAAATGACAATGCCTCCCCCCTTGTCTGCCGGCTTAATTACCAAATCTTTGTTGTTACATAGGCTTTCCAACCCTTTCTTAATGGAGACCGGGGTATGGCATTGTTTAATTGTCATTTCATCCAAATCTTGTGCTACCAGGTCTTTGAAGACGTTAATCGAAGGGGCTAGTTGGCCGGGAGGGTTAAACAGAGAAGGGTTGGCTAATCCTGAGCAGACCACAGTATTGTCTCTCGGGATAGGCCTGATCGGGTTAGTGATAAGATACCTCTGGATATTGATCTTTCTAATAAACTTTTGTAAAACCGATAAAAGTGTTAAACTTATTAAGTTTCTTAGGTAGAGCAAATTTTAATCCTTTATTTAAAACATTCACTTCACCCTGGGTTAAAACTTTTTGACTAAGGTTAAAAATACCAGCACCAGAGTCTAAGTTCTGACTCTTTTTTCTTCTCTTATGTTTCCTCCCCCCTCTGAACCCTCTCTTGTGTCGGGGCCCCGTTTGCGTGAGGGGTTGGTCATGGGAAAAACCCATGGTGGGGGGGGGATGGCTCTGGTTGTATCGAAAAGGGGACTTATGTATATTGTAATGCCCTCTGTTGTTGGAAGAATATGGATAATACTGGTCAACATTATATAATGGTGAGAATCTGTTAGATGTCTCTATGGGATACTGGGGCGTATTAGGTGGATGTTGGTAAGGTTTTTGCATGTAAGGTGTGTTAAATGGTCTAGGTCTTCTATATCCCTGATCATAGTAATTCTCATCTTGGTTGTAATGGTTTTGAAAATGGTTAAAGTAAGGATCTCGTCCTCTATGTGAGCTGCCTCCTCTCCGGGGTCTATTAGGTCTAGACTGTTGATTGTAAGAGGGGGAGCGATAACCCATAGACTCATCACGTCTATGTGTGAATAATGGCTTCTGTACAGTTCTACCCCTATCCCCCAATGTTGGGAGGCAGACTGGAATGGGCCTGTCCTCTGAACCGTGCATGGAATGAGGAGCCATGTCCATCTCATTGTCAACATGGGTCAGAGATGGTTAATCACAGAATATGTGAATATAAGTGACAAACTAAAATTAAATGTAAATTGACCTAAATAAAAAAGGGGGAAGGGTTACTTCCGGCACCCATATTTTTTATTCTAAAGTGCACCAGTATATTTACACTTTTCCTCTTTTATAATTTATGGCGGTTATCCATATTTACCCTCATATCGCAATGAGGTTTGGAATACCATTTCCTTTTTACCATGGAAACCACACAGAGGCGTGGAACGCACACCATAGACACCATTTTGATGAACAGGGGAGACTTCCGTTTTCTGGCCCCCTGGTGGGCGGTTCTGCTGTAATACAGATAGTTATAAATATGAGCAGTGACAGGAGGGGGGGACACCCCAGATGACGACCGTTGGAGTCGAAACGCGTAGGGTCTGGTTCCCCTTCTGTCACTGATATGTTCACAACTTGAAGAGCTCTATATATGTGATTTTGAGTAAGTGTTTTTAATCCTTTTATATAATAAACCGTCAAAACGTTATCACGCTATGGTGGATCTTCTTCTTTTCCCACTTTATATATGAGCCCTACAGCATGGCTTTGTAGTTCAACCCTTATTGGAGGGATCATTACCAGTTCCAGGAGTGGTGGTATATGGATGGGTGGACCCACACGGGCGACACGTGGACCCAATAGTGGACGGTTGGTCTAAGGATCTCTTCCGCTTTACCCCTACCAGGTTCTGGTAAGCGCATATGCCGTAAGTTCCTAGAGGATTTGCATTTTATTTATACATACAGTACTCCATCCAGAGAAATCACAGCTATGAAGTTTTGGATGAACTTTTAAAATCCATTATGAAATTTATTCTTCTTTAGAATTTTTACATATTTATATATTGGACATTGACTGTCTCTATTTATTACTGGCGCTGCTATTTATTGCTATATTGTTTATACAAACTGATCTCTTTGTTGTGCGGGCTGCCAGGGGTCATTCCATTTTGATTTTATTATTTTTTTGGGTGAGCGCGGGATACTTACCTATTGTTGTACTTTTTGTGATCTATATTCCCTGCAGCTACCCCACACCCTTAATATGGATGTATTTAAATATAGAGCTTCAAGAACCCTTATAACTGATGGGGTTTTTGTAGCTAATTGCTCTGACACTGAAATAGGAGGTCTTTTTGTAAGATTAGAAAACTTGATGGTAACTGAGCTTCATCTCCAATGGAATATATGGAATGCCTTTTTAGAGCAATACATTAGTGAGAACATGGTACCCAGGAGTCTTAGGTGGGAGATTCACCCGCAACAGGGTGAGACCAACTTAGAATCCTGGTTCAAATACTATAATGAAGCCGGACTTAAATCTTTAGGGTTTATCAATTCAAGGAAACGGTCCAAATTATCTTGCATTGACCAAGAGATAAGGGAGATTAAAGATAAACTCTTACCCTTTAAGGGTTCAGCTGAATACTCGAATCTATCCTCTAGCTTAAAAAGCCATCTTGAAAAGGAAGAGAAAGAGCAAAAGCTCCAAAAACAGAAAAAATATTCCAGAGATATTGAAGATTACAAAACGGCTAACGTGTTCAAATGGCAAAAAAAGGACTAAAGTTGTACTAATAGTGGAGTTTCAGCTGCAGCACCCACAGGTCAGTCGCTCTGCAGAACAGCACCACTTCATCACCAATGAGTGGGCCTCCATGCAAGACCTGTGTACCATATTGCGGTGTTTTGAGTACTCCAAAAACATGGCCAGTGCCGATGACGCTGTCCTCAGGGTTACTATCCCACTTCTATGTCTCCTTGAAAAAACACTTTGGGCGATGATGGAAGAGGATGTGGCACAGGAGGAAAAGGAGGAGGAAGAGGGGTCATTTCCACAGTTATCAGGCCAGTCATTCACAAGTAGCTCGGAGGGTGGGTTCCTGCACCAGCATAGGCCAGGTAAAAAGTTTTCAAGCCAGGGCACAGTCCTGGTGGATGAGGAGGACGAGGATGATGAGGAGGAGGAAGAGGAACCGTGTTCACAGCAGGGTGGCACCCAACGCAGCTCATGGGCATCACTGGAGCATGGCTGGGGGGATACAGAGGACACAGATGATACACCTCCCACAGAGGACAGCTTGTCTTTGCCTCTGGGCAGGCTGGCACACATGAGCGACTACATGCTGCGGTGCCTGCGCAACAACAGCTGAGTTGCCCACATTGTAACTTGTGCTGATTACTGGCTGGCCACCCTGCTGGATCCCCGTTACAAGGACAATGTGCCGTCCTTAATTCCCTCACTGGAGTGTGATCGGAAGATGCGCGACTACAAGCGCACGCTGGTAGATGCGCTGCTGAGGGCATTCCCAAATGACACAGGGGGCTCAGTGGAAGCACAAGGCGAAGGCAGAGGAGGAGGAGGAGGAAGAGGTCGCCAACGCAGCTGTGGCACCGCTAGCACCTCAGAAGGCAGGGTTAGCATGGCCGAAATGTGGAAAAGCTTTGTCAGCAGCACGCCACAACAAACAGCACCACCAGATGATAGGCAACGTCTTAGCAGGAGGCAGCATTTCAGCAACATGGTGGAACAGTATGTGTGCACACGCCTACACGTATTGACTGATGGGTCTGCCCCATTCAACTTCTGGGTCTCCAAATTGGGCACATGGCCTGAGCTTGCCCTTTATGCCTTGGAGGTGCTGGCCTGCCCTGCAGCCAGTGTATTGTCTGAACGTGTGTTTAGCACGGCAGGGGGGCCTTATCACAGACAAGCGCAGTCACCTGTCCACAGCCAACGTGGACAAGCTAACGTTTATTAAAATGAACCAGGCATGGATCCCACAAGACTTGTCTGTACCTTGTGCAGAATAGACAATTAGACCAGCCTCACACAGCCATTGGTATACTTTTTCTTTCTTTTAATATGTGTCAATATTTTGGGGGCTACCCCAATTAGAAAAAAAAAACAAATAAACAAAAAACAGTGATGGCTACCTCCTCCTCCTCCACCGCCACTTCCACCTACACTGCCACGATCACCACCTCCTCAACCTCCTACTCCACATCCACCTCCCTCTACCTCCTCCACCTCCTCCATTTTTTATTTTTTTATGTGATTTTAAGTTATTTCCCTATCCACATTTGTTTGCAGGGCACTTGTCCTACTCTTACCCCCATTTTGCTTCCTTTTGCAGCCCTCTAGCCCTTTCCAGGACTTTTTTAGAGCCATTTTTGTGCCCAAAAGTTCGGGTCACCATTGACTTCAATGGGGTTCAGGGTTAAGTTCGGGTCAAGTTCGGTGCCGAATCCAAACTTTTTTGAGAATTGTCATAAGACAATAGAAATACAACAATATAACAGAAAACGGTTTCTAATATTATGAAAGTGCTAGTCTGATCATAAGACAAAGAGGTAAAGATCACAGCATGTATAAATGGTCATGAGATGTAATTCACTAAAATAAGTAAATAAGCAGCATGAAAAGCTGTACCATGTTGTTGAGATAATAAGCTTCATTGGTTGATCCTGTGTGTACTTAATGATAATAAATCTACCAGTCTGAGCAAGAATTTTGGCATGGTCTACTATCTTGTTGGGAAACAAGAATGACCCCTTTTCACACTACAGGACTCCTGAGACTCCCATTGTCTATATTGCATTCACTTCTCTGCACCCAACAGTGATACCCAGTAGTTTACTTTCTTGTAAGGGGCTTTGCTAAGACTGTGAAAAACTTTGAGCTCCCTTGGACACCCATAGGAGAAGAATGAGACAGTGTGCACAGCACACTGTGGTGAATTGTGGGTGTGGCAAAATTGTGCAGTAGTGGGTGGTCAAAAAGTGCAGGGCTCAGGAGTGCATAGGTCAAAGGTATGTAATGCAGTGCAGGGGTCAGGGGAGCATGTTATAACCATAAACATGATAACATTATAAAATAGCCCCTTCCCAAGCTAAACTATGTCCCAGTATATATCCCTCGATACACCCACCTCCACATTCTCATTCCATCATATCCTCATATTACAGATCCCCCCAGTATAGATCTTCATTTCACCCAGTAACCCAGCCAAAATGTTCCCTAATCTTAGCTCTTCCTGAATGCCTTAAACCTATTTCTCAGATTAATATACAGCAGCAGTTCAAAGTGAATTACAGTAAGTCCTCACCTCAGCTGGGTCATGTGACCAGAGCCAGGGAGGAACTAAGAAAAGCCTTCCTTGGCTCTGAACTGCTGCTGTCTGTATCAGAGGTTTGACAGGCAACATAAGCAACAGGTGCTGTGCAAGTGGTAAGCAGTGCAATTTCTGGAACAACTCACTGCCTGCTTCTAAATAGTGATGAGCCAAACTGCCCTGGATTTGGTTTGGCAGGGGCTCGCCACACTTTAAAAATGTTTAGATGCCAAAACCAATGGGATCACATCAATGGGAGCCAAATTAGTTAATAAAGAAAAAAATAAAATGTCAATTTTATAGGGTAATATGCAAAGGGTGTCAAAATAATACGGTGTGGGCACTGCCCTGGGGAACATTTACCAATGCACAAAAAAAAGTTCCATTCAGTCAGGAGCTGTGGTTTACAGTGGGTACAGAAAGTATTCAGACCCCCTTAAATGTTTCACTCTTTGTTATATTGCAGTCATTTGCTAAAATCATTTAAGTTCATTTTCTCCCCTCATTAATGTACACACAGTACCCCATATTGACAGAAAACCACAGAATTTTTGACATTTTTGCAGAATTATTAAAAAAGAAAAACTGAAATATCACATGGTCCTAAGTATTCAGACCCTTTGCTTTTCACACCTGGATTTGGGGATCCTCTGCCATTCCTCCTTGCAGATCCTCTCCAGTCCTGTCAGGTTGGATGGTGAACATTGGTAGACAGCCATTTTTAGGTCTCTCCAGAGATGCTCAATTGGGCTTAAGTCAGGGCTCTGGCTTGGCCATTCAAGAACAGTCACGGAGTTGTTGTGAAGCCACTCCTTCGTTATTTTAGCTGTGTGCTTAGGGTCATTGTCTTGTTGGTAGGTAAACCTTCGGCCCAGTCTGAGGTCCTGAGCACTGTGGAGAAGGTTTTCATCCAGGATATCCCTGTACTTCATCTTTCCCTCGATTGCAACCAGTCGTCCTGTCCCTGCAGCTGAAAAACACCCCCACAGCATGATGCTGCCACCACCATGCTTCACTGTTGGGACTGTATTGGACTGGTGATGAGTAGTGCCTGGTTTTCTCCATGCATACCGCTTAGAATTAAGGCCAAAAAGTTCTATCTTGGTCTCATCAGACCAGAGAATCTTATTTCTCACCATCTTGGAGTCCTTCAGGTGTTTTTTAGCAAACTCCATGAAGGCTTTCATGTGTCTTGCACTGAGGAGAGGCTTCCGTCGGGCCACTCTGCGATAAAGCCCCGATTGGTGGAGGGCTGCAGTGATGGTTGACTTTCTACAACTTTCTCCCATCTCCCGACTGCATCTCTGGAGCTCAGCCACAGTGATCTTTAGGTTCTTCTTTACCTCTCTCACCAAGGCTCTTCTCCCCCGATAGCTCAGTTTGGCCTGATGGCCAGCTCTAGGAAGGGTTCTGGTCGTCCCAAACGTCTTCCATTTAAGGATCATGGAGGCCACTGTTCTCTTAGGAACCTTAAGTGCAGCAGAATTTTTTTTGTAACCTTGGCCAGATCTGTGCCACAATTCTGTCTCTGAGCTCTTCAGGCAGTTCCTTTGACCTCATGATTCTCATTTGCTCTGACATGCACTGTGAGTTGTAAGGTCTTATATAGACAGGTGTGTGGCTTTCCTAATCAAGTCCAATCAGTATAATCAAACACAGCAAAGGGTCTGAATACTTAGGACCATGTGATATTTCAGTTTTTTCTTTTTTAATAAATCTGCAAAAATTCTGTGTTTTTCTGTCAATATGGGGTGCTGTGTGTACATTAATGTAAAATAAATGAACATAAATGATTTTAGCAAATGGCTGCAATATAACAAAGAGTGAAAAATTTAAGAGGGTCTGAATACTTTCCGTACCCACTGTACATTCTCTTAAAGTGAAATTCCTTTAAATAATATGCCTAGGCAGTGTCTTAATTTTGCCTGTAAAGGGGCACAGCTCTATGATATACAGAACGCACTGAAGCAGCAATGACATTAACAAAGGAAAAAATGTTTTAAAATTTCTGGCACATGACTTTGACACCCAGATCCCTTCAAGGGTCTTAAATATACACTATATTGTCAAAAGTATTGGAACACCTGCCTTTACATGCAAATTAACTTTAATGGCATCCCAGTCTTCCTGTTCCAACATGACTGTGCACCAGTGCACAAAGCAAGGTCCATAAAGACATGGGTAAGCACATCTCATCCAACATCAGTGCCTGACCTCACAAATGCGTTTCTGGAAGAATGGTCAAACATTCCCATAGACATACTCCTAAACCTTGTGGACAGCCTTCCCAAAAGAGCTGAAGCTGTTATAGCTGCAAAGGGTGGGCCAACTCAATGTTGAACCCTACGGACTAAGACTGGGATGCCATTAAAGTTCATGTGCATGTAAAGGCAAGTGTCCCAATACTTTTGACAATACAGTGTATTTTGGGAGACCTTAGGAGAGATCCCTGTTATGTGTTTTTTTAAGAAAGATGGCAATAATTATTTTCATTTGATGTAAACTAAATCCGTTTTTTTCATGTCATTTTTGCTGTAGCTTATTCTATAAAACTACAATACAATATAGGAAGTTAATATATGAATGAAAAAAAGCCCACACCAGTTCTAGAAAATGTGAAGTGCATCGCTAATCTCAGTGGTATTTCCAGATCATAGCAATGTCTCAGAACCAGTACTTCTCAGTTTTTAGTTCAGTGTATAGATCCAAAAGCTCAGCAGGAGCCGAATAGAGTTGAGCGAACCCAGACTGTAAAATTCGGGTCAGTACTGGACTTTGGGGTGTCCGTGCCCCGAACCCGATCCCGGACATTAAAAAAAAGTCCGGGATCGGTTCGGTATTCGGGTATTTTTGGTGCCTT
>BLSH010180383.1:184898-198264 GCA_018402905.1 Glandirana rugosa
CCACGAAGACACGCTGGTGGTGGAGAAGGAGGTTTGACGTGTACAGTGAGCGTATTGGAAGTAAGGTACACCCCAGATCCTGGAGTAGTAGGAGGTGTAGTAGAAAGTGGGTGGGAAGTGGTGACGGGAGGAACAGTCAGACTTGTGACTTCTTTCGGCGTCGTCAACCGTGGACACAAAGCAGTAGTAGTAGTGTCTGCACGACGACACCACAAAGGTACAGGAGTAGGACTTGGTCTTCACCAACCCGTAGTCACGTGAGTTACAGAAGGTGAAGACTCGGTCCTGATACACCTACCGGGTGCCTTTCGAGTGCACTGATGCCCAACCACTTCTGGTTCAGGATGAGGACATGGAAACACCACAGCAGCACGTCTGTGATGATGATGACGAAACACAGGTGCCAACTGCTGCGGCTTTCTTCAGTGTTCAGACTGACAAGGAGGGCAGTGGTGAAGGGTGGGTGAAAGATGATGTGGAGGATGATGAGGTCCTAGACCCCACATGGAATGAAGGTTATGCGAGTGACATGTGCAGTTTGGAGGAAGAGGTGGTGGTCGCACAGAAGCACCAGCACAGCAAAAGTGGAAGCAGGTTGCAAAAGCGGAGCGAGTGTCCCCTAGACAGTAGGCCTGCTACTACCCACCGTACCAAGGGACCTAGCACACCAAAGGCAGCTCAAAGGCGTTCCCCGGCGTGGCAGTTCTTCAGACAATGTGCTGACGACAAGACACGAGTGGTTTGCACACTGTGCAATGAGAGGCTGAAGCGAGGCACAAATGTTCTAAACCTGAGCACAGCCTCCATGACCAGGCATCTAAATGCAAAGCACTTGCTGCAGTGGAATAAGTACCTCAAAATCCAAGAAAGGTCTCGGCCTCCTCCTGCTTTCTCTTCTGCTGCTGCCTCGGCCTCTTCCTCCACCTCTACAGTGCCAGTGTCACCTGCCACCCAGCAAACAGACGATGTGACAGCAACACCACCATGTCCGTCACCGTCCCCAAGCATTTCCACACGGTCCCATGGAAGCTTACATCTCTCCATCTCCCAAACACTTGAGAGAAAGAGGAAGTACCCCCTTACCCAACCGCGATCCCTGGCCCTGAATGCCAGCATTTCTAAATTCCTGGCCTTTGAAATGCTGTCATTCCGTCTGGTGGACACGGACAGTTTTAAAAACCTGATGGCGGTGGCTGTCCCACAGTACGTGGTTCCCAGCCGCCACTACTTTTCCAGGCGAGCCATCCCTTCCCTGCACAAACAAGTCGGGGACGAGATCAAGTGTGCACTGCGCAACGCCATCTGTGGCAAGGTCCACATAACCACTGATACGTGTACCAGTAAGCACGGGCAGGGACGCTATATCTCGCTAACTGCACACTGGGCAAATGTAGTGGCGGGTGGGCCTGCGGCGGCTAGCCGTTGGGCACATGTCCTTCCGCCGCCAAGGATTTTAGGGCATTTTTCTTTGCCTCCTGTTGCCTCCTCCTCCTACTGCGCTTCCTCCTCCTCCACCTCTACCACCTCCTCATCTTAGCGTAACACCTTCACCACCAACTTCAGCACATCCAGGGGGAAACGACAGCAGGCTGTTTTAAAACTGATATGTTTGGGGGATAAACCCCACACTGCGCAGCAGCTGTGGATGGGCATTGAACAACAGACCGATGAGTGGTTGTTGCCACTGAGCCTCAAGCCCGGCCTGGTGGTGTGCAATAATGGGCGTAATCTCGTAGCAGCTCTGGGCCTAGTCGGTTTGGCGCACATCCCTTGCCTGGCGTGTGTGCTGAATTTGGTGGTGCAGAAATTTCTAAAAAACTACCCGGATATGTCAGAGCTGCTGCAGAAAGTGCGGGATGTCTGTGCGCGCTTTCGGCTTTCTCACACTGCTGCTGCTCGCCTGTCTGCGCTGCAGCGGAACTTCGGCCTTCCCGCTCACTGCCTCCTATGCGACATGCCCACAAGGTGGAACTCCACCTTGCACATGCTGGAGAGACAGTGTGAGCAGCAGCAGGCAATAGTGGAGTTTCAGCTGCAGCATGCAGGGGTCCATCACTCTGTGGAACAGCACCACTTCACCAGCAACGAGTGCGCCTCCATGCGTGACCTGTGTACCATATTGCGGTGTTTAGAGTACTCCACCAACATGGCCTGTTCTCATTGTTACTATCCCACTTCTATGTCTCTTTGAAAAAACACTTTGGGCGATGATGGAAGAGGATGTGGCACAGGAGGAAGAGGAGGAGGAAGAGGGGTCATTTTCATGGTTATCAGGCCAGTCATTCATAAGTGGCTCGGAGGGTGGGTTCCTGCACCAGCATAGGTCAGGTCAAAAATTTTCAAGCCAGGGGACAGTTCTGGAGGATGAGGAGGATGATGATGAGGAGGAGGAACCGTGTTCACAGCAGGGTGGCACCCAACGCAGCTCGTGGGCATCACTGGAGCGTGGCTGGGGGGATACGGAGAACACAGATGATACACCTCCCACAGAGGACAGCTTGTCTTTGCCTCTGGGCAGCCTGGCACACATGAGCGACTACATGCTGCAGTGCCTGCTCAACGACAGCCGAGTTGCCCACATTTTAACTTGTGCCGATTACTGGCTGGCCACCCTGCTGGATCCCCGTTACAAGGACAACGTGCCATCCTTAATTCCCTCACTGGAGCGTGACCAGAAGATGCGTGACTACAAGCGCACTCTGGTAGACACACTGCTGAGAGCATTCCCAAATTACACCGCGGGCTCAGTGGAAGCACAAGGCGAAGGCAGAGGAGGAGGAGGAAGAGGTCACCAACGCAACTGTGGCACTGCCAGCACCTCAGAAGGCAGGGTTAGCATGGCCAAAATGTGGAAAAGCTTTGTCAGCAGCAAGCCACCACAAACAGCACCAGCAGCTGATAGGCAACATCTTAGCAGGAGGCAGCATTTCAGCAACATGGTGGAACAGTATGTGTGCACATGCCTACATGTACTGACTACTGGGTCTGCCCCATTCAACTTCTGGGTCTCCAAATTGGGCACATGGCCTGAGCTTGCCCTTTATGCCTTGGAGGTGCTGGCCTGCCCTGCAGCCAGTGTATTGTCTGAATGTGTGTTTAGTACAGCAGCTGGCGTTATTACAGACAAGCGCAGCCGCCTGTCCACAGCCAACGTGGACAAGCTAACGTTTATTAAAATGAACCAGACATGGATCCCACAAGACTTGTCTGTACCTTGTGCAGAATAGACATTTAGACTGGCCTCACACAGCCATTGGTATCTTTTTTTTTTTTTTTGAATATGTCTCAATATTTTGGGGGCTACCCCAATTAGAAAGAAAAACAAACAAACAAATAACAGTGTTGGCTACCTCCTCCTCCACCACCGCCACTTCCATCCTACACTGCCACGGTCATGGCCTAGTCAACCTTTAGGTTCCTACTCCACATCCACCTCCTCCTCCCATTTTTATTTATTTTTATTTGATTTTAAGTTATTTTCCTATCCACATTTGTTTGCAGGGCACTTGTCCTACTCTTACCCCCATTTTGCTTCCTTTTGCAGCCTTCTAGCCCTTTCCATGACTTTTTTACAGCCATTTTTGTGCCCAAAAGTTCGGGTCACCATTGACTTCAATGGGGGTCACGTTTGGTTTGAGTTTGATGCCAAACTCGAATGGTTTCACGAGGTTCGGCCGAACTCGACAAACTCGGACATCCAGGTGTCCGCTCAACTCTAGAGCCGAAGTGAAGCATTGATGATGCCATCATGGATTGACTTCAAAAGTATATAAGCCTCACCAGCTTCAAAAGTATCTAAACCTCACCATAATGAACTATAATGCATCAAAGGGAAAATATTTATACCTTTACCAGGAAAACATGCAATGTTTTGGAGCTTAATCTTTAGCTCAGCTACACTTAAAGCATTTGTTACCCTAAAAAAAATATTGATCCTGTTCCTTAACACTTAAGGACCAGAGGGTATTACCCCCTTCACCACTTCAATAGCAGGCACTTACCCCCCTTACTGCCCAGACCAATTTTCAGCTTTCACTGCTGTCACATTTTGAATGACAATTGCGTGGTCATGCTACACTGTACCCAAACAAAATTTTCATCATTTTTTCTACACAAATAGAGCTTTCTTTTTGTGGTATTTGATCACCTCTGGGGTTTTTATTTTTTGTGCTACAAATAAAAAAAGGCCGAAAATTTTGAAAAAATAAAGTTTCTCTTTGTTTCTGTCACAAAACTTTGTAAATAAATATGTTTTACTCTTCACTGATGGGCACTGATGAGGCAGTACTGATTGGCACTGATGAGGCAGCACTGATGAGGTGGCACTGATGGACACTGATGATGAGGCACATATATGCAGCACTGATAAGCAGCACTGATAGGTGGTACTGATAAGCGGCACTGATAGGCACTCGACACTGATGGGTACTCATAGGCCGCACTGATAGGTGGCACGGGGCACTGATAGGTGGCATTGATGGGCACTGATAGGTGACACTGGGCACTGATAGATGGCACTGGTGGGCACTGATATGTGGCACTGGTGGGCACTGATAGATGGCACTTTTATGCAGGCATTCCCTGGTGGTCCTGGGTGGCATCCAAGATGGGCATTGAGTGCCATCCCTGTTGGGGACTGTGTCCCTTACCTGGTGGTCCCT
The DNA here is from genome assembly GCA_018402905.1 of Glandirana rugosa. Lineage (NCBI taxonomy): Eukaryota > Metazoa > Chordata > Amphibia > Anura > Ranidae > Glandirana > Glandirana rugosa. Next base: position 189,560 of record BLSH010180383.1, read on the forward strand.
GGTTGGGCTCCCTGGTGCCCATGGTGAGCTTCCTTGGTGGTCATCCTGGTGGTCCATGGGTGGGCATTCCCTGGTGGTCCTAGGTGGGCTCCCTGGTGGTCCTGGGTGGTGGTCCTTGGGGGGGCTGCACTGATAAACAATCAGTGCAGACCCCCAGTCACACGAGCCACTGATCGGCTCTCTTCTATTCGCATCTACGCAGCTTTTCCTATTTACACTGTGATCAGCTGTGATTCGTCACAGCTGATCATGTGGTAAAGAGCTTCTGCCAGAAGCTCTTTACCATGATCGGAGATCAGAGATCAGTCTGACACACCACACCACCGATCGCCGCACTGTGTGGCCCCATGGGCGCGCACCGACTTTTTATCCTGCTGGACATCATATGATGCATATGAGACATGCAGTAAGCGACACTGACTCCATCTTGGAAGGGGAGCTACGTAAATGGCTCAGTTTTTTTTTTCTCTCCTTCTAACATGGCAGTTAGAACAAGCTTCTCCTTTACACCCCCCTTCTCTCTGGCCAGATCAACTTCAAAGGGGGCCCTCTGATTATGGTTTATGACTGGTCAGGAAGAGGCCTGTTCGCTTATCTTGAACAAACATACAACAAACTGATGTGGAACATGCGTCACCCCCAGCAATCTTGACCCTTTCAGTAACTTTGGAACAACATGAGAAGGTAGAAAAATGTACATACAGTCATAACTTCCGTTATACATATGCCATAGTGATAAAACATACATATTTGAATGTAGAATTTTGGATAATTCAAGTATAAACATTCACCCCTTGTTACCCAAGGAGGCATAGAACTAGTCTATTCCCTCCCCAGGTTCCTAGAAGGTCTCAGCACTCTCATGTTTGGAGTCATTTGAAAGCTTTATGCAAGCTGAAATGGAATTTCTTACTGGGAGATGTGCTGGACGGTCCAATCACAAGTTATGATTTTCATAATCCATGCATGGTTCTGAAGCATGTATCTCCACGGTCCGCCCTGGATATTGTCTAAGGAAATGCCCTCTCATACGAATGGCCAGAGGGGTATGGCTCCACCCCTGGTGATCCAGAGAAAAAAGGACTGCCAAGATCAATGGGAGTTCTCATCTTACCATCAATGAAACAACATCAGAGAACCAGGAAATCATCTTATAAACACTGATTAGGCACGAACATTTCAAATGCAGGTATTTTTTTTTCATTCTGTTCCTTTGCTGTAAATTTGTCTCAATCTTGCAACCTTCTTTTTTTGTTTTTCTGTAAATATTTTACTGCACCTAAAACTTGACCTTTTCATTATTAAACCTTATTTTGAAAAATGTTAATTTTCTCCCTAAAGCTCTTAATGCAACTATTACGAATCTGTTACTTGGAAGAGTGCTACTGTTTTTAAAATAACGCATCTGAATATACCCGTCTGCGGTGACAGTGTATGTACAGGCGATTATTCTGAAATACTGGTAATGCTAACATACGGGTCTTCTGGCCAGCATCCAGAAATGGTGGCAGTGGAAGGGTTAATTGTTTGAGTTAGCCCGGTAACAATCACTCTCAGGCAGCTGGCACTTAGACAGTGGTCCCGCAAACTGGGAAATCTTTGTGCTGAAAGCAGCTGAGAGTGGCAATGTTACGTTCGTGACAAGTGCAGTATTAGATCAGGGGGGTCCTCGGTCGCCGGTCAATGAGGAGGGCAGAGATCTGATACCCGTGTTTGTCACAACGCCCAGTCAGGATAACTGAACCATTTCAAGGCCATCATTCTGCATACGGCGGTAGGGGAGTGGTTAATGACCAGGCCAATTTTTGCAATACTGCACTGTGTTCTTTCAACACTCTTAAAAGAACAACATGCAACGCTGTACCCAAATAAAATTGATGTCCTTTTCTCAGCATCGGTATAGAAAATTCCCCGCAGGATTACAGACCTATAGTGATGCACACAATATTTGCTGCCAGGCTACTCATAATGTGTAAATGGAGAGGTTCGCTGACACCCAACTTATCTGAGGTTAAACTCCAGCTGAATCTGACCAATGATCTGGAATGTTCCTTAGCCATACAAAATGACACATTCAATAAATACACTAGAGCCTGGTCTCCATGGATAACAGTTCAAAGAGTTTGACATTTTACCAATAACCTCTGTTTTGGATATTATATAATATCTCTTGGATGTTGAACTTTCAATTGGACGATCTGAGCCAACAAGATTACTTCTTGTCTGTGAAGCTGAGCCTACTGACCTACTTTTAACGTTTATAAGCCTGTACAATTGTTATTCTTATTTGACGTGTTGTATGGAAGGGTTAATCTAGTAACCCAATTGCAATAACATGTATTGTATACTTTTGAAAATATCAATAAAAAACCATAAATATAAAATTGATGTCCTTTTTTCCCACAAATAGAGCTTTCTTTTGGTGGTATTTAAACAAAAAAATACCGACAATTTTGAAAAAAAAAAAACAATATTTTTTACTTTTTGCTATAATACATGTCCAAAATCAGTTTAGGCCAATATGTATTCTTCTACGCATTTTGATAAAAAAAAATCCCAATAAGCATATATTGATTAATTTGCACAAAAGTTATAGCGTCTACAAACAAGGTGCTAGATTTAGGGACTTTTAATTTTTTATTGTTTTTACTGGTAATAACGGTGATCAGCAATTTTTAGCAGGACTGCAACATTGCGGTGGACGCATCTGACTCTAAGTGACACTTTGTGGGGACCAGTGACACCAATCCAGTGATCAGTGCTAAAAAATGCGCTGATTACTGTATAAATGACACTGGTAGGGAAGGGGTTAACACCAGGGGCGATCAAAGGGTTAAGTGTGTCCTAGGGAGGTGCTCTCTAACTGTGTGGAGGATGGACTGACAGGGAGTACACAGAGATCGCTGTTCCTGATCACTAGGAACAGGCGATTTCTCTGTACTCCCCTTTCAGAATGGGGATCTGCTTTGTTTACAGATTCCCATTGTGCCACTCTGTGGAGCAATCGCGGGTGGCCGGCCAACATCGCAACAGCCAGACCCACGCATTGGCTCCCGCCCATAGTATCTATTACATGAAACATCGTACAGGCACGTCGTTTCACGCAATAGAGCTGCCCTGCTACAGTATATCTGCGGCGGGCGATCCTTAAGTGATTAAAGCATGTTATACAGCACAGTGCTTGTGCTGTGCAATTTGGCCCCTTGTATCATATACAATACCTGGCTGATCCTGCCTGGTTCTGCCCCCAACTGTAAACTGATCCCGGGGTATCGTGGCTGCTGAGCCCTGACACCATGGTCAATTTACATGCCTCCATCATCCACAGCTCTCCTGCCTACGCTCCTCTGTCCTCTCCCCCCTCCCTGCCTGACAGATAGTGTCCACCCCTCCACTCCTGCGGCTAAAATAAAATATACATTTTTATATAATCTTCTCTGTTTCCTAATCCTATGTGCCCCTGTGTGTGCGTTTTATAAAAAAAAATGCTGTCTACACCTGATTTCAGAGCGCCGGCCACCTCTCTCCTCTCAACTGACATCAGCGAGTGATTCTAGACCCCGCCCACTGCAGCTGTCAGATGCAGAGAGGAGAGAGCTGACCAGTCACATGAGTGCCAAGCAGCACGCTGAAATCAGGTATAGATGCCATTTTTTTATAAAGCACCACACACAGTGGCACACAGGATTAGGAAACAGAGAAGATTATATAAAAAGTATATAGTGGCCTAACAACCAGTTCAGTTGTATATGGAACTTGTGTAATGTCTTTTAATGAAGCAATGTTGAAAAACAATGTAAGAGTCACTTTTGAAAGTAATAACAGCCACCCTTCTCACATTCTTGAATGACAGAAAGACAGGTGGTGTTCCATGTCTTTCATGCATGCACTGCTCTAATTTAACCAGAGGACATGTTTTCACACACTGTCAGAATAGTTACATTGCCTGCATAATAAATTGCCCTTGTGGCCTTAGTTATTTAAAAAAAATAAAACAATTAATTGAAGGGCACATATAATTAATTAAAAAGAATTGGAGAGAATTGCAAGTATCACAATTAAAATACTGTGTGATGCATCATTTATTAAATTAAATTAGAGGAGGTAACAAAGAGTTATATCTTGAACAAAATGAAGTGAGATGGATTCACAGACTGAACACAGTACTTCTGAAGAATCTGAACACAGACTTTGACATATACAGTATCTAATTTATCTTATTGTTTTACAGGACACATTTCTTGAATTGATATACTGTACACAACCAAATTAATAGTAGAAGAAAGTTTGAAAAAGACAAAGGAACAACAGGGGAATGTAGCATTCTAATGCATTTGATTTGTGAATGTGCATTTTGTTTGTTGCTAAGATAATGGGGGGAAGTCATTTAGAGAAGTAATTTACGGACATGCAGAATTTAAAAATTGCTATGTTGTATCAGATTGCTATTGAACTTTAGAAAGTGACAGTCTGAAACATTTTGCATTGTTTTACTACTTTGAGCAGGTCACTTGGGACTGCGCTGCTCAACTTTTTCCCAAAGCAAGACAAGGCAAAAAGCCTCGTTCTTCATCTTGCCAGTTCACACTACTGTGTTGTGGTTGTATGTGCTGAAAAAGTACGGTGCGTAATGCTTTTTTTTTTCAGCAGCGTGGTGTGACTCTATCCACTGCATCAAGTAACTTTGTGACATTTCAAAAAAGTTTGGACAAAAAAAAGTAAATTGTTTGATGTGTGTGTGTGTGTGTATACTATATATGCACGGTGCCCCCAGGCTACATGCTCAGATAAAGTGCTTAGTATAGATTTTAGGGAGAGAGGCCTCAAGTATTTTTGCTTTTTTTTGCTTTTTTTTTTTTTTTCTTTTGCATGGAGTCCCCCTTAACCACTTCAGCCCCGAAAGATTTTATCCCCTTAATGACCAGGCCATTTTTTGCAATACGGCTTGTGCTACTTTAACTGACAATTGCGCGGTTCCAAAACAAAATTGATGTAATTTTTTTCACACAAACAGAGCTTTCTTTTGGTGATATTTGATCACCTCTTCAGTTTTTATTTTTTGACCTATAAACCAAAAAAGAGCAACACTTTTGAAAAAAAACAATATTGTTTACTTTCTGCTATAAAATGTATCCAATACAAATATGTAAAAAATGTAATTTCTTCATCAGTTTAGGCCAATATGTATTCTGCTATATATTTTTGGTAAAAAAAAAATCCCAATTAGTGTATATTGATTGGTTTGCGCAAAAGTTATTGCGTCTACAAACTATGGGATATTTTATGGCATTTTTATTTTGATTAGTAATGGTGGTAATCAGCGATTTTTAGTAGGATTATGACATTGCGGCAGACAAATTGGACATTAAGCGACACTTTTTGGGGACCGGTGTCACCAATACAGTGATCACTGCTAAAAAAAATGCACTGTTACTGTATAAATAACACTGGCAGGGCAGGGGTTAACATCAGGGGCGATCAATGGGTTACTGCTTTCCAACTGTGGGAGGGATGGACTGACTGGAGGAAGAGAGACATCTGTGTTTCTGATTAGCAGGAATCACAGATCTCTCTCTTCCTCTGTGATAGAATGACGGTCTGCCTTGTTTACATAGCCTCTTACATGCCTCTTCTACGCACGATCGCAGGTGTCTCTCGCTGTGTCCAATCACATCAGGAACAGGTCTCCGGAGGCGCACAGGTGCCCAAGACCATGGAAGAGGAAACAACGTACAGGTACATTGTTTCGTGCAGCCGGGCCGCCCTACAGCAGTATATGTACAGTGGGTGGCCCAGAAACGGTTAAAATCCACACCAGACTTAAAGGTACAGTCTTCCTGGGAGACCTCACTTAATTTTTTTTTTTGCATAAGGTACCCCTTTAACCGCTTGCTGACCAGCCACCGCAGTTGTACTGCGGCAGGTTGGCATGGCTGCACAAATCGATGTCATTGTATGTTGGCCCCTTTAAGAGCTATAGGGGCTTAGCACAAAAAATAACACTGCAGAGGTGATCAAATACCACCAAAAGAAAGCTCTATTTGTGGGAAAAAAAGACATACATTTTGTTTGGTTAACGTGACGCATGACCGCACAATTGTCAGTTAACCACCTCAGCCCCGGAAGGATTTCCCCCTTTAGGACCAGAGCACTTTTTGCGATTCGGCACTGCGTTGCTTTAACTGACAATTGCACAGTCGTGCGGTGTTGTGCCCAAACGAAATTTGGGTCCTTTTTTCCTGCAAATAGAGCTTTCTTTTGGTGGTATTTGATCACCTCTGCGTCATTTCTGATCACCGCTATAAACAAACAAAAGCGTCAATTTTGCAGAAAAATTATATTTTTTCTTACTTTTTGCTAAAATACAAATCCAAAAAGAAAATATAAAAAAAAATGTTTTCATCGGTTTTGGCCGATTTATATTCTTCCTCATATTTTTGTTAAAAAAAAATCGCAATCAGCGTTTATTGATTGGTTTGCGCAAAAGTTACCGAGTTTAGGGTTGATGAGAATTCATTTCTGGGGTTTTTATTTATGTATTTTAGTAATGGCGGCGATCTGCAATTTTTAGCGGTACTGCGATATTGCAGCGGCCATGTCGGACCATTTTAACACTTTTTTGGGACAATGACATTTATGCAGCGATCAGAAATTTAAATGTCCACTGATTGCTGTATAAATGTCATTGGCAGTTAAGGGGTTAACCTGGGGGGTGGGATCTAGGGGTTAACTGTGTTCCCTGCATGTATTCTAACTGTGGAGGGGCAGGGCTGTTATGGGCATAAGAGATCTAACTGATTCCAGTGACAAGGATCAGTAGATCTCCTATGTCCCCACTGACAGAGCGAGGAACCGCCGTGTTTAATTCCATGCCAGGCTGAAATGGTCTGGTAAGCATTTTGGGGGGGGGGGCACACATTTTTTTCATTCTTGCTGCAGAATGGGCGCTACAGGAAAAATAACATTCAGCAAGAAATAATGATACCGTTTTATATTGTTGACAAATTACTTTTCATTGCCTGCTTCTTTTTTAAAAAACTCCACACAAACCCTGCAAAGGTCCCCAAAATTCATAGCAGGCCCTTGGGGGGGCGGGGGGTGGGGTCTGTGTGCTGTTTTTATTGTATTGAAACAAAGAAGCTGTTAAATACAACTGTCAAATTAATTTGCCTGGCTGCATGGACATTTCTAAAAAAACTTTTTGCATTGGAACATGTTCCCCAGGGTGGTGCATTGCCTATTAGCCCAGAAAATGGGCATGTTTAGCTTGACAGAATCACCTCTCTATGATTTCAATGGGGTTCATGTCTGCCATCTGAACTTCCTGAACGCAGGGCAGTTTGGCTCATCCTTACACTACAGAGTGCGTAGTGTACAGAATAATTTTGATTTTTGGCAGGGTATCCATCAAATACATCTTTTACCTTCAGTCAGTAATAGTTTTATTTTAAACCTACACAAAATAATGATCAGCTAATGGCTTTCCCTTCCTACTGTAGGTTTCACCCTAGTTTTATCACTTCCCATTCCTTTAAAGTGGTTGTAAAGGATTTTTTATTTCTTTTTTAATAACAAACATGTACTTACCTGCTCTGTGCAATTTTATTGCACAGAGTGGCCCTGATCCTCCCTTTTCTTGGGTCCCCCGCTGGAGCTTCTTGCTCCTCTTCTCTTGCTGGTGCCCCCAATAGGACACTGATTCCCATGGGGGCATTCATGTGGGCTCGCTTCTGAGACCTGCTGCTGTGTTCATTGACCCTCATCACTGGAGTTGATTGATAGGACTAGGAGCCAATGGCTCCCACTGCTATCAGTCTGCTGAATGAGGAGGGAGACAGCAGTGAGACCTGCTGCTCTCATGCATGTTGCTGGATCGGATCAGGCTCAGGTAAGCTCAGGGCTGGGGGGGGATCTTGCATCAGAGGAAGTTTTTTTATCTTAATGCATAGAATGCATTAAGGTAAAATAACCTGCTTTAGAACAGTGGTTCTCAACTCCGGTCCTCAGGACCCACCAACAGGCCAGATTTTAAGTATTACCTTGGGGAGATGCAGACTAGAATAGTGCAATCACTGAGCAGCAAATTATATCACCTGTGATGCATTTCAGTTATCCTGCAAACCTGGCCTGTTAGTGGGTCCCAAGGACAGGAGTTGAGAACCACTGCTTTAGAACCACTTTGAGGAATGGGATAGTGTTAAATATTCCGATAAACTTTTATTTCCACATCTCCCTCTTTCCTTATTTCTGGGGAAACCATTTTTCATACTAGGTTGGGATTCCCCTACTACTTTCACTTGGTGGATACACTTTAATTTATTTTGAATCTACAATCCATTACATCCATGGGGCTTGGTGACTTTTGAATTTCTTAAAGACTCATACACTTTATCATTTAGAGAAATCTTTTGACAAAATCAAACCAGATATTATGCTTCCTCCCTTTGGTAGCAGTCGAATACCCCTATGCTGCTTACTGAATTTGAGCATATTTGCAACACAGACCCTCATATCTTAGGGTTTATTTCCACTATACATCCATCAATTGTATTTTTTCTCCTCAATGCCAAATATATGAAGAATTGGAATATGAATCTTGAGAATTCTCTCTCCCAAAAAAAATAGCAAGAAATCTGGTCTTATACATCAAAGAGTTCTATTAACGTTCCCACTACAGAAAGCAATTATAAAATGCTAATGCATTG
>BLSH010180383.1:209465-227540 GCA_018402905.1 Glandirana rugosa
AAATGACTGAGGTTGTTCCTTCCTTACTTCCTTTTTAAATTACGTACTCACAGACCAAGGTCTAGACTTAGGAGACTTACAAGTAGACTTGACATCGCTATACATCGTGGACCGAGACTAAGACTTCAGTTGCTCAAGGATCCGACTCTAAAGAATCTATGTCAAAAGTTCGGAAGAAACTGACGACGGAATTATATCACGTCACTACCGTTTGGGACTGTGTGGTCTACGGGACCCTGGTGTGGGGGTACTCCTGACGTTACTCCGTGGTCTCCGCCGAGATCCGAAACACTCCGGAATCCGTTTTGAATCTATACTCCGGGGTGAGTACATATCGCTACAGTTCAGATGAACATTCAGAGGATTCAGATCTGGAACCAGACACTCATGCATTAAATTTTTCCTTCATTCCTTCCTTGTTGGAGTCAGTAAAAGAGGCTGTGAAATGGAAAGAGGGAACCTCACCCCCTAGAAAACAGCGAAAATATTATACGTACTTGAAAAATCATTCTCATCCTTCCCATTAATTTTTGAAATCCAGGAAATAACGGAAGATGAATGGGCAAAGCCCAATGAAATATTGAACGTCCACAACAGGGTCTCAAAGTTGTACCCTTTCTGCTCTAAGGATGCTGAGCTTTGAAATGCCATGCCTATGGTGGATGCCTCATTACAGAGACTAGCCTGGCACATCACTTTGCCTCTAGATGACTCAGTATCCTTCAAGGATCCGATGGATCGTAGGGTAGATACAGATCTCAAAAGAATAGACACGGTAGCAAGCGCAGCCTGCAGGCCTGCTATAGCACTTACCTCAGTGGGGCAGCCTTAAAGGTGTGGGTTGCGGAGTTAGAGGCCAGTTCTTCAGGAGAAGTGATGGGAGACGAAGGTTCTCCCCCTTTGCAGTCCATTAAGATCGTGGTGGATTTTCTAGCAGAAGCAGACGTGGACCAGTTCAGGATGACGGCAAAATTGATGGCTCATTCTGTGACAGCATGCAGAGCCCTTTGGCTGAAGCATTGGTCAGTGGATAGTGCTTCCAAGTACAGCCTTTGCTCGGTTCCTTTCGATGGGAAATTTTTATTTAGCAAGCCCTTGGAGTCAGCGGTTCAACGAGAGTCTGGAGGGAAATCGGGGCTAATTCCACAGGAAAGGAGAAGATTCCCCGAGCCCTTTCGTCCTTTTAAGAGATCTAGAGAAGGTTTCAGGAAAGCTACCGCATACCGACCGGGGCGACCGTTCTTTAGACAGTGGAAGGTGCAGGGTCCAGCCTTTCCGAAAGCAATCAAAGCCAAGGCGAACCAGCCAGCGAAAGTTTCAGACAAGCTCTTCTGAAGGTGTCCCCGCCCAGACTTCTTAAGTGGGAGCCAGACTGTCTTACTTTGGAGAGGTCTGGGTTGAAGAAGTTCAAGATGCCTGGGTCTTGGACATCATTCAAAGAGGATATCACCTAGAATTTAAGGAAAAACCTCCCCAGTCTCATTTTGTGGAGACTAGTGATGGGCTGAATATACCCCTGTTCGGTTCGCACCAGAAATTTCAAACATCGCAAAAGTTTGGACCCGAATAATGAACCCCATTAAAGTCAATGGGCCCCGAACATCAAAAATCAAAAGTGCCCATTTTGAAGACTTATATGCATGTAATTGGGCATACAATGGTTATAGGGGTCTGGGTCCTGCCCTGGGGGACATGTATCAAGGAAAAAAAAGTTTGTAAAAACTTTATTTTTAAATGAGCAGTGATTTTTTTTATTTTTAAAGTGAAAGCATAAAAGTGAAAAACTCTTTCCAATATAGTGCCTGGGGGGTCCCCTTTGTCTACCTGTAAAGTGGCAGATCTGTACCATGTCTAAAATCTTCTGCAGCAATAATTGCATTTATAAAGCCAAAACAAATGCCATTTTCCCTGCAATCTGCCTTTATTTTGCTCAGCAACAGCCGGGGAGCCAGTGTGTATGATGAGGCCACAATGTAGTGCACTGGGAACAAGATTAGAGATTTTTTGGATAAATTCTGGTGTCACTTTGACTTTGGATAAAGGTAACTGGTGTGGAAAAATTGGGCTTTGGGTGTCAGTGGTGCCTTCACACCATAACCTTATATTGGTGCTCTTCATAAAGGCAAGAGTTGGCCTTCCTGTAAAAAATTGCAATGATATGCACCTGTCAAACAGGTTCAGAAAAATTGGTCTTTGGGTGTCGGTGGCGCCTTCCCACCATAACCCTTTAGAGGTAATCTTGATGAAAGCAAGAATTGGCCTTGCTGTAAAAAATTCCTCATGTTCCTGTCATCCTCAACCTCAGAACCAACATCTGAATCCAGTAATGGCTGGGCATCATCAAGGAACAAGTGGCTGACGCTGTGGTCAAATAACTCTGCTCACTCCTTGTTAGGAATGGTCCCTCCAGCGGGTGGAGCTGTGGTTTGGGGATCCATGGGCTGCAGTTCCAGTGTCCACCAGCGGGTGTCAGTAAACGTCTCATCTGGTGGTGGCCCTGTGGCTCCTGGATCCATGGGCTGCAGTTCCAGTGTCCACCAGTCAATGTCTCCCAGTAATCAGAGGCTCATGAGTAGAGTTGAGCGAACACCTAGACGTTCGGGTTCTGCGGGTTCGGCCGATCTTTCCGGAAACGTTCGTGTTCGGTACCGAACGTTTTCCGAACTTTACCCCGGACCCCGAACCCCATTGAATTCAATTGGGACCCGAACTTTTCGGCACAAAAATGACTGTAAAAAAAGTCCTGGAAAGTGCTAGAGGACTGCAAAAGGAAGAAAAATGGGAAATGTGATGTTATTAAATCTGCAATCTGTCCCTTAAGATCGTTCTATGGGGCGTGGCCTGGACAGCGATGTGAGCGGACGCGCGAGGAGTGAGCTCCGGTTCCCACAATCTCCTGTATCGCAAATCCTGCCTAATATTTAGCTCCAACAAGCCCTTTAAGGGGTACAGAGTCGACCTGACACCCTGTGGGAGATGTCCCCGACGAAGGCAGCCAAGGACGCGGCTAGTAAACTGGCTAAATATCGGGCAACAGACAGTGAGCCAACGGCTGAAAATGGCGCCGATGCCGCACCCACGACAGGACAAGTGGCCTCCGAGCGCAGAGTGCTGGATGCAATAGCTCACTGCCAAGGCACCCTCACCAGCAAGCTGGACGAGGTTAAAATAGATATTTCCCTGATCCGCCAGGATATGTCCGCGCTCAGGGAAAGAGTAAAGGATACAGAGGAAAGAATTTCGGCGGCTGAAGATGCCCTGCACCCACTACGGCACACCACTGAAGATATGCAAAGACAGATTCAAGCCATGACGTCCAAACAGGATGACATGGAGAACCGCCTGCGACGATGCAATCTGCGATTCATTGGAATACCGGAGGCTGTGGAAGGCACGGACCCGGCTGGCTTTCTGGAAGATCTCCTGATTAATACGTTCGGAAGGAAGGCCTTCTCCACCATGTTTGTGGTGGAGCGGGCACACCGCATCCCGGCCAGGTCGCCGCCGCAGGGAGCCCCAGCGCGGACATTTATAGCCAAGTTCCTCAACTTTAAAGACAGGGACAAGATCCTAAGGCTATCCAGAGAAAAGGGCAACATCCAGTACCATAATCTACAAGTCGCAGTGTTCCCAGACTTTTCCAACGAAGTCCAGAAACAACGATCAAAATACCAGGAAGTGAAGAGAAGATTGAGGGCCCAACACTTCAAATACGCCATGCTTTATCCGGCGCGTCTCAGGGTGGAAGTAGAGGGCCGGGCCCAATTCTTCGACTCTTCGGAAGCGGCGTCTGACTGGCTGGATCGAAGGGGTAACAGAGCCTGAACCTCCAGATACCTCTCGGGTTGCCTGTCGAACTGGAACGAGAGCCATATCGTGAGTAATTTCATCACTACTGCCGCCCCACATACATGAATACCCGACTCTGTCCATATCTAGAAAATATACTGTCCTAGCTATTCTCCCCCCCCTGTTTTCCCTGTTTTTTGGCTGTGTGCCCCCCCCCATTGGCCTACGAATCAACACAGACTGGGGATTAAGGACCATGGAGTCCACCTATATAGTTGCTGGCTTTTCAGGGGACACAGACTACAGCCCAGAATGCAAGATATGTACTATCTCTCCTGTACCTGGGGAAACGGTCGTGTAATCCAATCGTCCATCACGGGAAAGGAGCGGGGGGAACGTTGTGGAGCCGTTTTGATTCAGCAACAATTTATGTTTGGAACTTTGTAGGGTCGTGCCTGCTCACAAGCGACCCCGCTGCTCCAGTGATATGATCGCTCCCCTAGGTGGGGGAAACCTACTCTCTAGCAGCTCTGTTACAACGTGAGACTACCTCTTAAATATCCTTTTTACCGCCTGCCTGGCAGGGGCCAGGAAATATAGAGTAGCAGATGCACGCCTAAGTATTGTACCTCCATCCCACAGACTAAGATGGAAGACTGTTGTTTGGTTACAAGTTATGGGAATCACGCTTGCATCAAGTTGGGGAGATGCAAAGCAGGGAGGGGGGATACTGTTTATTCAATATTTCGATTACACAAGGATAATTGTTTATAATACACATAAAGTCAAATTTTTATATAGCTTGAGATATGGATATGCCTATAACATAGGAAGTCTAATGTATGTGCATATGCAATTCTTCTGGGGGGGACGGATATGTGAAACCCTGTGGATCTGTCTGGGGACAATGAACCGACAATTAATATATCCCAGAACCCAAGATGACTAGTATAAATTCCTCCTCTGGAATGTTAGAGGATTGAGGAATCAAATCAAGAGAGCCGCGGTTCTCTCATATATCAAAGCCCAAAACGCAGGCATCACGGCTTTAGTGGAAACACACTTAACAGGCCGCCTGCAAATGTCACTGAGGCGTCCATGGGTAGGATGGGTGTTTCATTCTACGCATTCCCAGTACTCCTGGGGAGTTTCTGTCCTAATTCACAAAAGAATCCCATTCGAGTTGGTCGAGCTCAGGACGGATCCACTGGGGCAGTATGTATTTATATATGCTACTATTAGAGGTAAACCGTTGTTAATAATGGCCTGCTATGTCCCCCCTCCATACTGCTCCACAGTGGTTCAAGAAGGACTTGCCTTCATAGCACAATACCCACAGGTACCTGTGGTGTGGATGGGGGATTTCAACATGGTCATGGTCCCTGAGCGAGACAGGGCAAATGTGGCTGGGGAAACCGTGGGCCGCCTACTCTCACAAGATTTGGCAGACTAATGACGGACTTTGCCCTTGTAGACTCCTGGCGACACAGGCACCCTGACACTAGGATGTACTCCTGTCACTCAACTACACACCATACTATGTCTAGGATAGACATGATCTTTCTGTCCCAAGCGATACTACCAAGACTTAAGGAGGCAGGATTTGCAGACCGACACCTGTCTGATCACGCACCCTATTGGGTGACCATCCAATTCTTTGGAAATGACCAGGCACATACCTGGAGACTGAACCCCTTTTGGCTGACGCTTTTAGCTCAACAAACGGACATACCCAGGGAGTTCCAACTATTCTTCACACAAAACCTTGGCAGCACTTCCATGGGTATGGTGTGGGATGCATTCAAACTCCATGCAAAAGATATACTGGCACTTAGGATCAACAGACATAAATCTAATTCTAAACTGACCCTTAGACAAGCCACAGATCATCTCTCACACCTAGAACAGGTATTTACACAGAATCCCACTGCGTCGAATAGCACAAATGTTCGAACGCAAGCGCGATTGGTGGCCCAACTACATATAGATAAGGCTAAGCAACATCTGCATTTCACGAAACAGCGCATATTCGAACACGGCAAAAAGGCGGGCAAGCTGTTGGCCTACCTGGCACACCTTGACCACACCCCGCCGGTAGTAGTTTCTTTAGCTGACCGGAATGGGGACATGATCACTGACCCGGAGTTGGTGGCCGAGGAGTTCAGATCCTACTACGAAACTCTATATAGATCCCAATGCGCCTACACCCCATTACAGGTGGCAGAATTCCTACAAAAAATATATTTTCCCCAACTGAATAGAGAACAGGTGGCAATGCTGGATGCCCAAATAACCTTGGAGGATGTCTCCGACGCGATTTCGCAGATGGCCGCCTCCAAGGCCCCGGGCATAGACGGACTTCCCCTGGAGTTCTATGCCACCTATTCTGAGGTCTTGGTGGAGAAGCTACGGGCCCTCTACCAATACATATTTGATTCGGAGACCGTACCTGACTCTATGAAAGAAGCCAAAATTGTGGTTTTGCCCAAACCAGGAAAGGACCCCCGCTCACCCGAGTCCTATAGGCCAATATCGCTGTTACAAGTGGATATCAAAATCTTGGCCAAAATCTTGGCTTCCAGGCTAAACCAGGTTATTCTGACCCTAATACATACTGATCAAACTGGGTTTATGCCTGGAAAGAATACAGCTGTCAACATTAGGCGACTATTCATGAATATACAGGCACAGCATAATGATGTCGGCTCTAGAGTGGTGGTGTCTTTAGACGCCGCCAAGGCATTCGACTCTGTGGAGTGGACGTTTTTGTGGGAGTGCCTGAGGAGGTACAGATTCGGACCAAAATTTATTAAATGGGTTCAACTGTTATATCAAACACCAAGAGCTAGGATACTCGTGAACGGATGGCTCTCTAACAGCTTCTCTCTGGGTAGGGGCACCCGGCAGGGATGCCCACTGTCCACACTACTGTATGCCCTGGCGGTGGAACCACTTGCGATATATATTAGAACAAATGACAAAATCAAGGGTTTGCGGGTTGGATCCTTCACAGAGAAAGTCGGGCTATATGCAGACGACATGATTCTGTTCCTCGCAGACTCACAGGGATCCCTAATAGAAGCACTCGCCAATATTAAAAACATGGGACAATACTCGGGCTTGACGATTAACTGGGATAAATCTCAGATACTACCCATTGATATATTCCCTCAGCCCAAGACAGAGCCCCCCTGCCATTGAACAGAGTCTCTCAAATAAAACATCTTGGGGTGATGGTCACTAGATGTCTGGGGGATTATGGTCAAAATAATATAGAACCCCTATACTCTTTGATAAAACGGAAGACACAAATCTGGGCAAAATTACCCCTGGGAGTCACTGGAAGAATGAATATTATTAAAATGATACTGCTGCCAAAACTGCTGTATGTATTATGGCATGCCCTGCTTCCCGTCCCAGTGAGATTCTTTAAAACAATAGACATTATCTTAAACTCATTCGTATGGGGACCGGGCAGACATAAACTTCCATGGTCTACATTGAAGAACCCTACTGACATGGGCGGATTGGGCATGCCAGACTTCCGAGATTACTACCTGGCCTCACAGACTTCCCACTTTTATCACTACATGCATACTGACTTCCAAAGATACCAAACCCTGATACCCCAAACACCTGACAGCCGGAGGTGCACCCCTCTGCAGACTATTTTGAGTAACACCTCTGCTACCCCCCGCAATAGACATAGTGAAGACATGGCTTCTCACCATCAATACATTTGGCGCCATGTTATGAAGAAAATAGGGGCCCCGACATATCACGAGTACACGCCTCTTTGGTTCAACCACGACTTGGCGGAATTGCTGACAGTCCCAGACCCTAAGTTGTGGATGGATAGAGGAGTTGTCTATCTGTCCCAGGTCCTGACCTCCCGGGGCCCAAATCCTTTAAAAATCTGAAGGAGGAGCTGGATCTACCCAATTTTATGTTTTTCAGGTTCCTTCAATTGCGCCATGCCTTGGAGGCACAATTCGTAACTGGATACCCAGATCTTGGGGAAATAAATATACTTCGGATAGTTCAGGGGGATAACCCATCCAAACTGACCTTGGTGCTATATCAGACTATTAGGACTAAGCAAGTTGCGAGGGTTGTGGACACAGCTAGGGCCAGGTGGGAGAGGGATATGGGGCAGATAACGGAAGAGGAATGGGACGAGGCCCTGGAGGGTATCAAACTGGTATCCCCTAGGGCACCTGACAGAATAACGCAAGTATATATCCTACACAAAGCATATCTCACACCTGTACGAATGGCTAAATACCAACCTAACAAAAACCCACTTTGCCCAATATGCCAGGCGGTTCCCAGATCATTTTATCATCTCCTCTGGGAGTGCCCATCGATGCAGACCTTCTGGCTCCAGATCATCAAATTCTTGCATGATGAGATGGGCGCCCCGGGGCCATTGATCCTAAGCTCTGCCTTCTGGGCATACTTCCCAAGGGGAACTTGGGTAAATACATGAAAATATTTCTCAGGGAGACACTTTTTATAGCCAGAAAAGTCACTGCTCAACAGTGGATGCGGGCCAATGCACCAACACTTCAAGACTGGGCCAGGGAAATTGACCGGGTGCTGCCATATAAGAAACAGATCTATATAAATAGAGGTTGTCCCCAAAAGTACGAAAAAATATGGAATAAATGGCTCTCCGACCCAGGTCCTGGGAGGGGTGAGTAGGGGTGTGTTAGACTTTGCATACGATAGTTCAACCAGACTTTACCTCATCTCAGCTATGTACCTTAAAAATATAACCTGACAAAGTGATTTGTGTGTATATGTATTACCAACTGCTGTGAATTTCAATAAACTGTTTCTTGTTTAAAAAAAAAAGATTGTTCTGTAATGCAGGAAGGGAGATTGTTCTGCAATGCAGGATGAGAGATCGTTCTGTAATCAGATCGTTCTGTAATGCAAGATGAGAGATTGTTCTGTAATCAGATCTTTCTGTAATGCAGGATGAGATGTTGTAGATCTACAACCTGTCCCTCAAAGCAGTAGTAGTAATCTCTACCTAGTTATTATCACTGCAATCTGTCCCTCACAATCTGTCCCTCACAATCTGTCCCTCACAGCGCTGGCAGCATCCTCTCCCTACACTAACCTAAGAGCATGTGACATGCAGCACTGTGACTCCAGCCTCATATAGAGGCTGGGTCACATGATGCACTGGCCAATCACAGCCATGCCATTAGTAGGCATGGCTGTGATGGCTTCTAGGGAAAACCAGTGAAACGCTTGTTGATTGGCTGCCCTGCAGCTATTCAACATGCGTGATAAAATATCAGAACCCAGAACCCGAACCTGGACATTTTCTCCAACGTTCGGGTCCGGGTTCGGATCATGGACACCCGAAAGTTTGGTACGGACCCGAATGTTACAGTCTGGGTTCGCTCAACTCTACTCATGAGTGACCACCTGACACTCTTTACAGGAAGGATATTTAAACCCTGTTTACCATATGCTTAGTGCCTTGGTGTTTGTCCTCCATGTGCCTCTGTATCCCAAATCCTGAACCCTGTATCTGTAATCCTGAATGCTGTTTCTGGAATCCTGTATCTGGAATCCTGAACCCTGTATCCTGAACCCTGAATCTGCCCCTGACCCCTGTCTGCAGTCTGATCCTCTCTCCCCGGCTTTCCCATCATCTGTTCCTGGTTTCTGCCTTATCTTGCTCCCTGCCCCCTCTGATTGTTCTCCCGTGCATGACCCTGGCCTGGCTACATTTACGGTTTGGACATTTCCCTATACCTGTTTTAGCAGTTTTCACTATTTCTGTTGCTGTGGTTGCTTACACTGTTTATTATATTAGATGTGAGTTTGGATCACCATTTTGCTTATATCCTTAATAAATCACTTTATTCACTTGTGTCTGGTATTCTCTGTGCAGTTCACACATTTCTGGTCACACCAGTTCCTGTCATAACAACAAGGCCAGTCCTGACCAGAAGTGACTGCACAGGGAAGCCATCTTGGTTTTGGTGGCAACATGCATCTGGAGGAGGTTGTTTATTTTTCTCTGCTGGTGACAAAGGATCATGATTATTGCCGCCAAACGTTGAAGGAGTGGACTAGGAATCAGCTTTTGGAATGTATGCGTCTGGCTCATGTCCTAGTTGATCAGGGCAGTATGTTGTTCAGTGATGTTCAGCCTATGATTCAAGTGTGTGCAGAGTTGGCTTTGTCCAGCATTCCCAAGGGCAGTGATGATTTTTCCCCTCCCTTCAGCAAGGCTCAGGTAGAATCGCTGTTATGGTTACTCAAAGATGACTCAGCTTATTTCATTGTGCATTATTCAGCACGCCCTGGACAGGTATTAATAGAGTGCATAAATGCAGTGCAGGCTCTTGTCAGACAGGCCGTATGTACACCGAATTTTGTTAAACCTATACTACAGGCATGGTCAGATATATTGCGTTCAGCCCCAGTCAGCTTGAACCAACCAATTCCTGCCACTAGAGACCTACCTGCTCAAAGTTCCTTCTCTCCTTCAACTACAGCAACCACAGTCACAGGCCAATATACCCTGCTACCTACCAAGTATCAGTAACCCGTTTCCACCTACTGCACCTACCCTGCCTTTAACCCACCTACCTCTTCTCCGCTTCCTGCAACAATTCCACAAAAATCCCCCTTATTGACCACTCCCTCCTTACCATACGCCAGCTATACTCTTCCCTCAGCTACACCCCCTATTTACAGCCTTGCAGTCACTTACAGAACTCCAGTGGTAAAACCTAAGAAGAAACTGAAGTTTTTCCCAACCTGCACTATCCAGCCTCCACACCAGACGATCTGCCCCAGTCTACCTTCACGATTGCTGATAAGGTTTGGCCTGCTTCCGACAGACCTAAACATGCTGTCCAGCTTGCTGACCCTGTGCCCGCTGTCCAGCCTGCTGATCCTGTGCCCGCTGTCCGGCCTGCTGATCCTGTGCCTGCCGATCAGTCTGACGACCCAGTGCCCACTGTCCAGTCTGATGTTCCAGTGCCTGCTGCCCAGTCTGCCGATCCAGTGCCCACTGTCCAATCTGATGTTCCAGCGCCCGCTGTCCAGTCTGATGACCCAGTGCCCGCTGTCCAGTCTGCCGATCCAGTGCCCACTGTCCAGTCTGATGTTCCAGCGCCCGCTGTCCAGTCTGATGACCCAGTGCCCGCTGTCCAGTCCGATGATCCTGTACCCACTGTCCAGTCCGATGTTCCGGTACCCGCTGTCCAGTCTGATGTTCTAGTGCCTGCTGTCCCGTCCGATGATCCTGTGGCCGCTGTCCAGTCTGATGTTCCAGTGCCCACTGTCCAGTCTGATGTTCCAGTGCCTGCTGTCCAGTCTGTTGATCCAGTGCCCACTGTCCAGTCTGATGTTCCAGTGCCCACTGTCCAGTGTGATGTTCCAGTACCTGCTGTCCAGTCTGATGTTCCGGTGCCCGCTGTCCTGTCTGATGTTCCAGTGCCCGCTGTCCAGTCTGATGTTCTAGTGCCTGCTGTCCCATCCGATGATCCCGTGCCCGCTGTCCAGTCTGACAATCCAGTGCCCGCTGTCCAGTCTGACGAACCAGTGACCACTGTCCAGTCTGATGTTCCAATGCCTGCTGTCCAGTCTGATGATCCAGTGGCCACTGTCCAGTCTGATGATCCAGTGCCCGCCGTCCAGTCTGATGTTCCGGTGCCTGCTGTCCAGTCTGATGATCCAGTGCCCGCTGTTCAGTCTGATGTTCAAGTGCCCGCTGTCCAGTCTGACGATCCAGTGCTCGCTGTCCAGTCTGATGTTCCGGTGTCCACTGACCAGTATGATGATCCGGTGTCCGCTGTCCAGTCTGATGTTCTTCTGCCCGCTGCTCAGCCTGATCAGTTGGATGGTTGTGTAAAGACTGAGTGTTCACCTGTTAATGGGTTGGAAAGCTCTGAACCTTCATGTGACTTATATGGGTTGTCTACTTGGCCTAAGATTCAGCTGACGGTTGCCTCGGTAGGGTCCCTCTGGCAGTGTGTTGCTCCTATGGTGCCCCAGCCTGGTGGTCTAGACATAACATGGATGGCTAATGGCTGCATTTTCCTTCATGACCCTGGTCGTGGTAAACTCCTAGGGAATGGCGGAGTATGATCTGTGCCCTGCCATGATCTGGGAGCGACTGCCACAGCTCCGGGTGTAGTAGGGGACCCAGGTTGGGTAACCGGTGCCACGGAGAGGCCTAATGAGTTCTTGATGCGCAGTGCAAGTCCTGGAGACCAGGCAAGCTATTCAGTCATGACAGGACACATCTGTGCCTGTATTCCAGTACTGTCACCTGACCCCAGGGCTAAATTTGAAGATAACCTGTGTGACCCCGGTGTTGGGTTATCTACTGTGTTGAGGGACTCGAAGCTGCGAATGTGTTACATCCCAGGGAATTCGGCCAGCAGGACACCCAGCCAGTCATCTGACCCCAGCAGTGGGACACTCAGCCAGTTGCATGATCCACTTGGGGGGACACGTTACCTTCCGATGGATCTTGGCAGTGGGGCATCTTGCTGGAGACCCAGGGCTTCTTCAGTTTTCAAGGAACTTCTTTGGTGGACTCATGAGGCAGAGGACCTTTCTTTGTGGAATAGATCCCCTATGGCTGTTTGTAGCGTCTTGAGGCCGCTCCTTAAAGGGGGGTAATGTTAGGAATAGTCCCTCCAGCGGGTGGCGCTGTGGCTCGAGGATCCATGGGCTGCAGTTCCAGTGTCCACCAGCGGGTGTCAGTAAAGGGCTCATCTGGTGGTGGCAATGGTGTTAAACTTGTTGTAACGCACACAGAAATATATGGCGTTAAACTTGAAGTAACGCACACAGAAGTAAATGGCATTAAACTTGCAGTAACGCACACAAAACTATATGGTGTTAAACTGGCAGTAACGCACACAGAAGTAAATGGCGCTAAACTTGCAGTAACGCACAAACCTATATTGCGTTAAACTGGCAGTGACGCACACAGAACTATATGGCGTTAAACTGCCAGTAACGCACACAGAAGTAAATGGAGTTAAACTTGCAGTAACGCACAAAACTATATGGCGTTAAACTGGCAGTGACACACACAGAACTACATGGCGTTAAACTGGCAGTAACGCACACAGAAGTAAATGGCGTTAAACTTGCAGTAACACACAAAACTATATGGTGTTAGACTGGCAGTAACGCACAAAACTATATGGTGTTAAACTGGCAGTAACACACACAAAATGATATGGTGTTAAAGTGGCAGTAACGCACACAGAACTATATGGCATTAAACTGGCAGTAACTCACACAGAAGTAAATGGCGTTAAACTGGCAGTAATGCAATCAAATATACAGTGTTCAACCATCACTACACTGATGCTATCTGAACTGTCTCTACTCTATCTATACACTAATGTAAAGATTAGTGACACAGTCTCACTATACTACACTGAAACTATCTGAGCTGTCCCTATTCTACATATACACTAATGTACAGTATGTATGAATGACACAGTCTCACTACACTAGAGTGAAACTATCTGAGCTGTCCCTACTCTAGCTGCACACTATGCAAAGCTGAATGATGGTCCTCCTCACTACACTCACACTATCCATAGACTAACACTAAACTAATATTATACACTTACAATTTAAGCATAATAGCACAGTATAGCACACTAACTAACTAATAGCACTAAACATAACCCTGTTCTATCTCTCTCCACGCCGAAATCACACTGAAAATGGCTCCCATTGAAAGAATACTTTTATACTGTGGGGCAGGAATGAGCCATGATTGTCCAATCATGACTCTGACAGTTCTCTGTGCCCTGATTAGCTGAAACTTTCACTGCTTCAGCCAATCAGGGCTTGCAATGCACGCAATGTATTGTGGTCAGTTTGCGGGGCCGAACAAACGGCCAAACGTCCTGTTTGTTCGGCTACTCGCCGAACGCCCGAACAGCAATAGTTCGGCCCAAACTTATGCTTGGGCCGAACCCTTTGCCCATCCCTAGTGGAGACCAGGACTCCTATTTGTCCAGAGAAAAAGGCATTGTTTACTGATGTATGTAAGGGAATTATTGACATCTCAAGCAATTCTGCCAGTTCCAGAGCACGAGAAGGGAGAAGGAGTCTATTCTAAATCTTCTCTGTTCTTGGTGACAAAATTCTCAGGGGGATTCAAGCCAGTCCTGGACTTAAAAGCCCTGAATGCCTTCATGAAAGTCCCTCCATTCAGAATTGAGTCCTTGCAAACCATCATGTCCATTGTAAAGAGGGGAGATTGGCTAGCGTCAATAGACCAAGCGGATGCCTACCTACATGTGCCCATAAGTGCATCACACCATTGTTTCCTTCGATTTGCAATAGAGGGTTTCCATCTCCAATTTTGTTGTCTGCCATTCGGGCTGTGTACAGCTCCAAGAACAGTTTCAAAAGTTTTGGCAGTGGTCATTGCTATGTTAAGAACCAGAGGCATTCAAATTGTTAATTATCTGGATGACATTCTCCTCCTGACCTCATCAAAGTCCCTCCTTCAACATCACGTGCTGATAACCTGCAGCACGCTCAGACATTTCGGTTGATTAATCAACCATTGCAAGTGTCAGATACAACCAGCTCAAGTCCTAGAGTATCTAGGAATGAAATTTGACACCACCCAAGGTCGTGTACTTCTGCCTCGCAGGAAGATTGTGGAAATTCAGACCAAATCGGAAATAGTAATGACCGGGTCATTTTTGATGGCAAGGGAGTGTATGCAGTACCTGGGCCTGTTGTCTTCCACTATCCAGGTAGTACCCCGGGCCAGATGGCAGAGGAGGAGATTTCAATACAGTTTTCTCCATCAATGGGATCACCACTCGTTAACCCAGAAGACCTACATTCCAGTACCAATAAAATGGTCTCTGATGTGGTGTCCAGTAGATACTACAGATGCCATCCTAGTAGGCTGGGGAGCTCATTGCTTAGGCCAACAAGTACAGGGCAAATGGGAGGCATCTCTATCTCAGCATTCCAACCTGTTAGAATTAGAGGCTGTTCGGTGCCCTCTAGTAGCCTTCCAGTAGATTTTGCAAGGGAAGCAATTAAATTCCTTTCTGACAACAAAACCATGGCAGCCTACATGTCCCAGCAAGGGGGCACCAGTAGCCTCCCGCTGCTCAGAGTGGCATGCCAGATTTTCCTTTGGACAGAGAAGAATATGTGCTCCCTAACAGCAGCATACCCTCCGAGTCCACAAACCTCGCTGGCGGATCAACTGAGTCGGAGATTCTTGGATCCGAATGAATGGGGCTTGAGTCCCAGATACCTGTTCAAGATCTTCAAGGTCTGGGGACACCGGTCATAGATTTGATGGCATTGGAGGAGAACTCTCAGATTCCGTGTTATTTCTCCCAAAGTTGGCACCCACAAGCTCTAGGCCAGGATGCTCTATCCATTCCATGGTACTTTCCCCTAGTCTATGTATTTCCTCCCCTCTCGCTAATCCTCACAGTTTTATTTAAGATTCAACGGTAGAAGGTAACAGCAATAGTGGTGTTGTCCTTCTGGCCCAGAAGACCATGGTTTTCACTAGCATGGAAAATGAAGATGTGTCAGCCAAATCCTCTGCCTCCTCAAGGAGAGTTGCTGCTGCAGAACGGGCAGTTTCACCCAAACCCAGGGAATCTGAAGTTGATGGCGGGGAGGTTGGGAGGAGAATTTTAGAGCAATTTTAGTCCTTTCCGATAGGGTAATGGATACCTTGTTACAAGCCCAAAAGAAAATTACCAATAATACTTATTATAGGATCTATAAAGCCTTCTGTCACTTCTCGTATGGAAAGAACTGGGATCTGAGGTCACCCTCAGTCTCTAACATATTGGAATTTCTCCAGGAAGGTCTGGGCAAGGGTTTATCGTATAGCGTAAGTCTCTGCCCTATCAGCTATGTTGAACAAAGATGGGCCTTGGATCCTCTGGTGATGCTTTTCTTGAAGGCAGCAATAAAGATCAGGCCTCCAATAAAATCTTTTTTCCGAAGTGGGACCTGCCTTTAGTTCTGAAAGCCTTATTAGCACTTCCATTTTGTCCGGTGTCATCATGCTCTTTGTTTCACTTGACTCTAAGGACAACTTTTTTGAGGGCAATTGCATCAGCCAGAAGTGTGTCCAAACTGTGTGCTTTCTCAGCCAGAGAGCCGTATTGCCTAATACTCCCAAGATAAAATAGTACTCAGACCGGTCCCAAGTTTTCTTCCAAAAGTAGCATCGGCTTTTCACATAAATTGGGAATCAGTCCTATCGGCTTTCCCGGATAGTAACTTGGAAGACAAATGAAGTATGCTGGATCTAGTGCAGGCCTTATCAGTATATCCAGAGTGAACTGAGGATTTCTGGAAACAAGATCTGCTCTTCATTTTTCCCAGTGGCTCCAATAAGGGCATGGCTATGCCTTCTAGAATGGTGTCTTCATGGATCGTGAAAACTATCCAGATGGCATATAGAAAGTTGGAATATCCTCCTCCATTGGAAGTCAAAGCACATTCTATGAGAGGCATGGCAGTTTCCTGGGCATCATATGCTAAGGTGTCAGCAGAAGCAGTGTGCAGGGCAGCTAGCTGGAGCAGTCCTGTATTTTGGCCTAGGCCGACAAGGCCCAGGTCTAGGGCGGCACTTGGTAGGGGGGGCCGCAGCACCTCCAGCCTGATCGCACATTTATCTGCACAGCAGAGCACGGTGACAGGCAACAGGGCCGGGACTATGGGATGCGGAAGGTGCAGAAGCTCTGGGCGTAGCAATTAACTGGGGGAGGCGCAGGTTAACCACTTCAGCCCCGGAAGGATTTCCAGCTTTAGGACCGGAGCCCTTTTTGCGATTCGGCGCTGCGTCGCTTTAACTGACAATTGCGCGGTCGTGCGACATTGTACCCAAACAAAATTTGCGTCCTTTTTTTCCCACAAATAGAGCTTTCTTTTGGTGGTATTTGATCCCCTCTGCGTCATTTCTGATCGGCGCTATAAACAAAAGAACAGCGACAATTTTGCAAAAAAAACCAAATTTCTTACTTTTTGCTAAAATACAAATCCAAAAAAAAAAATAAAAAAACATTTTTTTTCACCGTTTTTGGCCAATTTATATTCCTCCTCATATTTGCGATAAAAAAAATCGCAATTGGCGTTTATTGATTGGTTTGCGCAAAAGTGGTCGCGTTTACGGATGATGAGAATTAATTTTTGGGGTTTTTATTTTTTTTTAATTTTTTACTAGTAATGGCGGCGATCTGCGATTTTTAGCGGTACTGCGATATTAGGGCGGACATGTTGGAACGTTTTGACACTTTTTTGGGACCATTGGCATTTATACAGCGATCGGTGCTATAAAAATGCACTGATTACTGTGTAAATGCCATTGGCAGTGAAGGGGTTAACCTGCAGGGGCGCTCTAAGGGTTAACTATGTTCCCTGGGCGTGTTCTAACTGTATGGGGGACTGCCCTAACACGAAAAGGGAAGTGGTCACAGCCTTCATGTACAGGAAGGCTGTGATCACAGCCCTTCCCCCTCACACAGAGCGGAGGTCCGTGTTTACATACACGGACCTCCGTTCATTCACTCCGGGGGAGGCATCGCGGGTAGCCGGCGGCAATCGAAGCCGCCGCACCCGCTCCCTGCCCCCCCGAACACAGTGTGGCTCTGTATCGCGGCCGCTGTCGCATGACGGCGATTCGCGTTACAGAGCCACTCTGTCGCTGTCATTTGCCGATCAGCCGTCGGCAAATGGTTAAGTTCAGTGTGCAGGCAGCCCCTGGGTTAAAGTCTCCCAGCTGAAGAGACATGACACACAGACAAAAAGCATAGCTGCAGTGGGGTGCCGAGTGCGTTCCTGCACCCGGCGCCAGTCTAAACTACTGTACATACATTCTCTGTCAGGTGGAGTGATCCCCGCCTGACAGGTGATTTCTAGTCCCGGCCTCTGAGGTGACATCATTCAGATGGAACAGAAAGAGAGCATGGCACCAGCGCCGATAGACTGAAGTAAGTAGTAAACTTTGCAGCAGATCTTGCTTTTATGGTGCGGTATATGGAGAATGTGGGACGGGAGGAGCTGTGTGTACTGGGGGGGCAGAGATGAGAGAAAAGGGTGGTGCTGTGTCCTGGGGGAGGGGCTCAATTTCTGTGTACTAGAGGGCTAAGGGGTAGGTAAGCTCTGTTCTGGGGGGGGCTGTGCCCTGGGATTGGGAGGAAAGGGAGGGCTGTGTGTACTGGGGGGAGGCTTGTAGTGAGCACTGCACTTGGGGGGTGGAAGGAGGGTGGGCTC
>BLSH010180383.1:269830-282831 GCA_018402905.1 Glandirana rugosa
CCCCACACATTCACACTAGAAATACACGTCCATGTCGACATTATAAAGGATATCGATATACTCCTCTCATCGTATCTTTGTTCCATCTTCTGAATAGTCACCTAATCAGTGAAACCAGTTAAACAATTTGACTTATCTTGGTTTTTGATGTTGAAATTGTAGACATTATCATTGGAATTGTAACGCACATAAACTTTAGGTCGTTTTACGGATTTGGGTAACAGTAGTGTTCATGACATCTCGTGTAAGTAGTTGTGATTCTAAGGAAACGGGTCACACGCCAAAAAAAAAAAAAAAAATGGTACAAAATAAAGTGTATTGTTATATTGGTTCTGCACTGTAAACCTGAGAATTTGTCTTCGACTATATCTTATTGTAATGCTGAAAATTTTCAATAAAACATGGTAAAAAAAAAAAAAAAAACCGCACACTGGGCAAAGGAATCTTAGTGTTGATGAATGTGCTCTACAGTACTTGTGATGACAATGGGTTTAGGCATTTTGCTGGATTTCAAATACACGCAATGTTAAGGTTACTATTACAGATGTTAAAGTTGTAGTTTTTGGTTCTATTCAGTTTAACAAATTGACCAAAGTGACTAATCCACTGATAAGTCTTCTACCTTGTTTCTATGCTACTCTCCTCATATAGCTATAGGAAATATTACAGCTGTACCTGCACATAAAGATCACACTTACACACCCCCCTTCAATATAACCCTCTTCTCCGCACAAACAAAAAGCTGTCATGTAGCGCTGGGTAGGTAAATCCTCCCTTACAGGTCCTCGACAACCCCCACACGGTGGTACCAAATAGAACAATGTAAGTTGTACTTTGTTCACCCCTCCCGACCACTGTACCTCACTGATCCTCTTCACCACCAGATAGGCCAGAGGGTTCTAGCCTATCTTTGGTTTTCCCTCGGGAAAGAGCATTCTTTCCCCCCAATCAGGTGACTTTTCTATACTAGACAATTAACACTCCTACCCCTTTCCCCTTCATCCCCCCTCCAGGTGGAAACACTGCTCCTGGCATAGCTGATTATGTCACGCCAAAACCCCAACAATCCTCCACCCTAGCTCAAGCTATACTCCTTAAACATTAGAGGCCTTAATACCCCTGAGAAGGGATCCAAACGCCTTATCACCTTGCAGCGAACTAAAGCCGATGTGGTACTCCTCCAGGAAACACATTTCCGGACAGACAAAATCCCAAAGCTCCACAGCAGATTCTACCCTCTTGCCTTCCATGCACCAAATGCAGAAGCTAAATGGGGTGTCGATTTTGATTTCCAAACACTGCCCAATACAAGTTGAGGACACTCTAAAAGACAAACTAGGCAGATATATATTCCTGAGAGGCTCCATATATGGCAGACCCATTACCCTAGCCAATCTATATTCAGTCAACATACTACAAGTCCCTTTCTTCAGAAACGCCCTACACCACCTCGCATCCTTTCAAAGAGGAATTTTGATTGTAGGAGCGGATTTCAACCTCGCCCTAACCCCTTCTCAAAACACATCCTCTGGCTCCTCCTCAACCACATACAGAGCCCTCAAAATCATCAGAACACTTCTTAATGATTTAACCTTACATGACACTTGACACACTTTACATCCTAATACCGGGGATTTCACATTCTTCTCCCCTCCTCACATTATTGACTATCTCTTCCTTACTCAAGCAGATTTAATATCCCTCACTAATGCATCAATTGACCCTATGCTCCTCTCTGACAATTGCCCCATCTCCATGACCCTCTCTTTCCAAAATGCACCAACCAAATCCAAAGTTTGGAGACTGGATAATTCACTCCTCTCTGATCCGGTGACCTTAAAAATCATACAGGATAAACTGTCACAGTACTTCCAGGAGAACATTATGGCTGAAACCACACCGACAACACTATGGGATCAGGGATGAATTTATAGCCGCCATTTCTAGACGTAAGAAAGCCAGACAAGCCCGCATTGATGAACTCTCAGCACGTATCCATTCTCTTGAAAATACACATAAACATTCCCTTGCCAGGCAAACACGCAACAAATTGTTGAAGGCTAAGGAAGAGTTACATGAGGAACTTGACAAAATAATCAAACGCAGATAGACATTGACCCGCAAACTCTTCTATGAATGCGGAAATAAGTCAGGGAATCTCCTTGCTGGAGCCTTACAAGCACAGAAAGCTGCCTCTACCATCCACTCTATCACAGACCACTCGGGAACCAAAATTGTCACCTCAGACAAAAGCAAAAAATCTCAGAGGGAAAGGAAAAACAAATAAACACAAATGGTGATAAAGCTTGCAGTAGAGTCACCATTTGTGTTTGTTTTTTTTTCTACTTTTTTGAACATACAGCTAAAACTCTTGTGAATCAGTACTGCTTGGACCTTGAAGAAGGGGACATACCCCGAAAGCTTGTCCTCAAAAATTGTATGTTAGTGCAAATAAAAAAAAGTACCATGGACAGTACTCAATTTTCTCTGGCACAATTGCACTAATATGGCTACAATCACTCCAATTCTATGCTAAACTATATAACCTGCCAACCCCTAGCTTGCCCCAGAAAAATGCAGAGAGACAGGAGGACCTTTCTCGCCCAATACAGCCATAAGCCTATCTCTGCAACAGAAGCCGCAGCATTAAACTCCCCAATATCCTTATAGGAGGTCAAGAAAACCCTGAAACAGTTGAAACCGGGCAAAAGCCCGGGCCCTGATGGCCTAACGGTAAGCCATTATAAGACCTTTACCGACACTCTCCTCCCCCAATTTGTGAACACTTTTAATGCTCTCAGCACCACCCCCCATTCAATGCAGATCTTTTAGGAGCCCATATAACGATGATCTTGGAAGCTGAGAAGGACCCTTCCCTAGTATATACTTACAGACCAATCTCCCTCCTTAATGTTGATTTGAAGCTGTACGCCAAGATTTTGGTGAATAGGATACTCCAGTTTATACCTGGCATGGTCTCCCTGGACCAAGTGAGCTTTGTCCTGGCTTTTTCCTTTCCCTTGATGCGGAGAAGGCGTTTGGCATGGTGGCATGGGACTACAGGACCGAAGCCCATAAAGCGATGGGTTTCCATGACCGCATACTCCAATTCATTCTTGCACTCTATTTAAACCCATCTGCTAGAATATGTGTCAACAGCCACCCGTCAGACGCCTTCTCCATCACCAATGGAACTTGCCAGGGCTGCCCCTTATCCCCACTCATATTTGTCCTCATTCTGGAACTCTTACTCTGCAGACTCAATATCAAGGGAATTCACATTGGGGGAAGACAGTACAAACTAGCGGCAATTGCGGACAACATATTGTTGTTCTTCACAGAGCCAAACACTACGATCCCAAATCTACTCAAAGACTTCTCCCTCTTCAAAAATATATCCAATCTTTAAATTAACTTTGCTAAGTCCAAAGCCCTCAATGTTTCCCTCCCGACAACTGTGGTTACACAATGTAAAGCCGATTTCCCCTTTACCTGGGACCCACACAACATCACCTACCTTGGTAACAAACTCCCTGTGAAATTGGCGGCCCTTTTTTCCAGAAAACGTTCTTCTCATCTTTGAAATCCTGGAACATGACCTGCAGAGATGGAACAGGAGCCCACTCTCCTGGTTTGGAAGGGTGGCCATCATAAAGATGAACGTCCTTCCCAGGCTCCTATATCTTCTACAAACGACACCGATCCGACTGCCCCAAACATTTTTTTCCGCCTACAGGAGGCTCTGCAGGAACTTTATCTGGTCCTCCAAACACCCCAGACTAAGCTGGGACAGACTGATTGCCTCTAAACTAAAAGGGGGAATAGGACATACACTGTTATTACTGGTCCTGTCACCTAGCGAGGGTGGTAGACTGGCATGTTCACACGTCCACCAAAGGCTGGCTAAACATAGAAAAATCACTCTTTCCTCTACCATTACACCACCTCCCATGGATCAGACAAAATGGTATTACCGAATCATACAGAAAACAACACCTCATTGGCCCCATATTACACAGCTTCAAGTCAGCATGTCAGAATCTGGACAACCCTTAACACCGATCAATAGCAACCCAGACTTTATACCAGGGCTCATAGGATACAACATCGCAAATTTACGACCCCTAGACTCCTGGAGGCCTGAGTCTCTATTTGATTGGGGTAAGCTTCTGAAGTTCCAAACCCTGCCCTAACAATTCCTGAACTATAACATCCCATTCTTCAAATTCTTGCAGATTAGACATTTCTTGAACAGCGCTACACCAATATCTATTTGGCACAGAGAATGCACCCCCTTTGAGGCACTATACATGAGATCAGAGCCCGAAAGCCACCTGATCTCGGACATTTACTCAATGTTCAAAGACTGCGATCCCAAGGAGAACGCGGCAAGCAAACTCTGGGAATCGGACCTCATGCTAGACTTGACTAAGGAACATGTACATACACACATTCACAATCACAAAGGGACGGTCAACATCTCCACACAAGAAAACAGCTTTAAAGTATACTCCAGGTGGTACAGAACCCCTGATGAACTCCATAAATGCTACCCGGATGTCTCCCCCCTTTGCTGCAAGTGCAACAAATCCTAAGGGTCAATGATCCACATATGTTGGGAGTGCCCAGTACTCCAGCCTTTTTGGAAAGAGATACACCGATTGGTATCTCTAATCATGACCTACATGCCAGAATACACACCAGCCCAATATCTCCTACACCATACATCCATACCACAATCAGCCTATAAAAACCCCTAACCCCCTACCTCATCAATGCAGCCAAATTATGTGTCCCAGTTCACTGGAAAAGCAGTGCTCCCTCAACCTTACTGGAACGGCTCAAACGTGTAGAGAGGATTGCCGAAATGGAGGAGCTGGTCCATCAATCTAGAGAAACACCAAGAAAATTCTACGAAACCTGGGCCTGCTGGCAACACTTCATGGAATCTGGAGAATTCTGTAAACTACTTGAATTCCCCTCTTTACCCCAGACTCAAGGGTTACATTAGAGTTAGGCATGGCCTACTCCTGAATACATACACTAGTAATAGGCCCACCCACTAACATTCCACTCGTTCTCCCACCTTCCCACCTTACACCCTCATCTCTCTTACTCAGATAAAAAGCACCCTTTTCTCAAATATGGAAATACACCCAATATATACCAGACTTATCTTGGACTTTTTTGAAGTCTAGCCATAACCCAACATCCCTCTTGTAAATGACTATCGGGATGCACCTGACTGTCTCAATCACTACCCAATCGTCAAGCATGACCCAACACAGGCAACTGATGTGTTAAGAATAGCCTACAAGGCCTACAAGGGCTGTCCCCACTCCCACCCATTAACAAAATGTTCCCACTAAGGGTGTCTGGGTGCTCAGTGGGAGGCCAGAATCCTAGAGGATCTTGTGCACTGATATAGACTCCATTTATAAAAATGAATCAGTCCTGGATCAGCAGTCCCTGATGCTGATGTAACTGATTGAATCTGCTAGGGATCTGGGATCCCTTGAAGACTGCCTATCCAATTTTGAATCTTGATGATGCTAGCTTCCAACAATATTTTGGGTTTAGGGCACCGCCAACACCCAAGGCCCATTTTTCTGCACCCGTTTAATAGAGGCATGTCATTACAATTTTTAAAATAATTGTCAACAGCAGGGTCCATTCCTGCACCCAACAAGAGTCACTGTGAGGGGTTACAGTGTTCTGGCACCATCAACACCCAAGGCCCAATTTTTCTGCACCTGTTTGACTGGGACATGTCATTACAATTTTTAAAATAATTTTCAACAGCAAGGCCCTTTCCTGCACCCAACAAGAGTAACTGTGAGGGGTTACAGCATTCTGGCACCACCAACACCCAAGGCCCAATTTTTCTGCACCTGTTTAACAGGGGCATGTCATTACAATTTTTTTTAATAATTTTCAACAGCAGGGCCCATTCCTATGCCCAACAAGAGTAACTGTGAGGGGTTACAGTTTTCTGGCATCACCAATATCCAAGGCCCAATTTTTCTGCACCTGTTTGACTGGGGCATGTCAGTACAATTTTATAGAGTCCAGTCCCCGTAGTATACTGTATATAATACAGTTCAGGCTATATAGTGCAGTCAGTGTAGTATATATAACACAGTGTATTGAAGTTGTTAAGGGGAACCCTATGACAGGATATTAGGGTGGAAAAGTTTAAGGCGCTTACTCATATAACGCATGTGCAGTGTATAATAAAGTGCAATAAAAAAATGTTATATCATATGGTTATAAATAACACAAGTGCAGTGCATATTAAAGTGCAATAGTAAGTAATGGGGGTAAATCTATGTAAACAGCAAAATTCAACAAAGTCCAATGCTAGAGTCTTTCACATAAAGACACTGTATATCTTCAATGTTGAAAGGAGGTATGCAAGCCCATCCACCAAGTGAGGGAAAACTGTGGCTATCAACAAGAAAGTCGGTTCTTCTGTAATGTTAGAGTGCTCCTCCACCACACGTGTAGATTCACTACGCACTCACCAGATGTATGTAAAAAACCTGCATTTTTGTCATCAAACATTACACCGGACCACCTTCTCCTCCACTAGGCTATGCTGGATGGCTCCATAAATGCAAATGCTCCAATTTCTCTCCCAATTGAAGTTGGGCAACAAATCTCATAAAAACAAAGGAACAAGATTCATAGCGCAACTCAATTTATTGAAAGATAATCCATACAACGTAGTCTAAAATGTTTACTCACATTAAAAAGTGCTGCTTGCCAGCACTAGCATGTTCAGCCTTAGTTGATTACAGTCAAATCGGCGTGCGTTCCAAGCCGCGAACCGGAAACCGCATCAGAGGAGGTGGATGTGACCTCCTATGACAGAATTATGAAAAATAACGACATGGGGTCCCCCCAAAATCAATATGAGGCCCTTCGGATCTGGTATGGATTTTAAGAGGAAATTTTAAAGAAAATTTAAAAACAAATTGCATGGGCCCCCTCAAAATCCAAACCAGGCCCTCTGGTTCTGGTATGGGTTTAAAGGGTAACCTCCTTTAATGGGGTGGGGCCCCCCAAAATCTATACCAGACCCTCATCTGAGCATGCAACCCTTGCAGGTCAGGATAGGGGGGGCGAGCAAGTGATCCCCTCCTGAATCATACCAGGCCACATGCCCTTAACATGGGGAGGGTGCTTTGGGGTCCCCCCCAAAACACCTTGTCCCCATTTGATGAGGACAAGGACCTTTCCTGACAACCCTGGCCGGTGGTTGTCGGGGTCTGCAGGCAGGGGCTTATCGGAATCTGGAAGCCCCCTTTAATAAGGGGGCCCCCAGATCCCACCCCCCCATGTGAATGAGTATTGGGTACATAGTACCCCTACCCATTCACCAACAAAGTGTCAAAAAGGAAAAAAACACAGGAGACAGTTTGGGACAAGTCCATTATTTAAAAAGAAAAAAAGGTGTAATCCACATCAATCACGGCGCGCGATGGACCAAAAAAAAAGAAAAAAGTGAGACAGCTCCTTCTCGATAGGAGGGCTCCCTGCGGTTTGTTTATATGCAAGGGTGGGGCCACCCAGTGACTTAAGCAAGTCACCCCGCCCTTTCTGACATCATGTGACATCAGAGGCGGTGGGGTAACTCAGTTACATCACTGGGTGACCCCGTCCTTGGCTATAAATAAACTGTTACAGCAAAAAGAGGCCAGTCGGCAGGAGCCCTGCCATCGGGGAAGAGCTGTCTCATTTTTTTCTTTATTTTTCGGGTCGTCTCGCACTGTGATTGATGATGGATTACATCGGGGGGGACATTTTTTTTTTAATAAAGGACTTGTCCCAAACTGTCTCCTGTCATTTTTACTGTTTTGACACTTTTTTAGTGAATGAGTAGGGGTATGATGTACCCGATACTCATTCACATGGGGGGGGTTGGGATCAGGGGGCCCCCTTGTTAAAGAGGGCTTCCACATTCTGATAAGCTCCCAAGCTCGCAGACCCCGAAAACCACAGCCCAGGGTTGCCAGGAAGAGACTCTTGTCCCCATCAACATGGAGACAAGGTGCTTTGGGGAGGGGGCGCAGAGCCCCTCCTGTCCCAAAGCACCCACCTCCTCATGCTGAGGGCATGTAGCCTGGTACGGTTCAGGAGGGGGGCGCTCGCTCACCCTCCCTCCTGTCCTGCCAGGTTGCATGCTCGGATAAGGGTCTAGTATAGATTTTGGGGGGACCACACGTCAATTTTTAAAAAATTGTTGGCGTGCAGTTCCCCTCAAAATCCATACCAGACATGAAGGGCCTGGTATGGACTGGGGGGACCCTATGCTTTTTTCCCTTGATTTATTATCTATATTGCCAGGAGCCAACAATACATTACAGCCACAAGTAAGTTGATATTACTTTTTTCTTTAGAAATGTCATTTTGCTGTGGCACTGTTCTAAACATCACACAGATGAGCCACTTTACAGGCAGACCAAGGGGACCCCCCAGGCACGATATTTAAAGTAATATTTCATTTTTATTGTTTCACTTTAAGCATTATTAAAATCAATGCTCCTTAACCACTTACCAACCGGGCCCCTTTTTTACCTTTGTTGGTTAAGAGCTAAAAACAGATTTTTTTGCTAGAAAATTACTTAGAACCCCCAAAAATGATATATTTTTTTTCAAACACCCTAGAGAATAAATTGGCGATCATTGCAATACTTTTTGTCACACGTTATTTGCGCGATTTTTTTGGAAAATTTTCACTTTTTTGAGTTAAAAAAATAAGACAACAGTAAAGTTAGCCTAATTTTTTTGTATAATGTGAAAGAGGATGATACGCAGAGTAAATAGATACCATACATGACACGGTTGAAAATTGCGCTCACTCGCAGAATGGCAAAAAAGTCCGGTATTTAAAACGTTCCATAGGCGACGCTTTAAAACTTTTTATCGGTTACCAGGTTAGAGATGCAGAGGAGGTCTTTTGCTAGAATTACTGCTCACACTCTGGCGATACCCCACATGTGTGGTTTGAACACCGTTTTCATATGCAGACGCGACTTACGTATCCGTCTTCTTTGCTGTGCGAGCTCGCGGGGACGGTGACGCTTTAAATTTTTTTCTATTATTATTTATTTATTTATTTTTAACACTTTTCCTTTAAAAAAAAATTCTGATCACTTTTATTGCTATCACAAGGAATTAAATTAGATCAAATTCCTCCTATGGTTGCACTTGCGTGGGAGTCTGGACTGTTCCGTCGGGTCTGGCCAATTCTGTGGGAGGCTCAGCGGTGACTGGTGAGGCGTGGTGGCGGCAGTGGCCCCTTTCTTTGGACCACCGTCCTATAGGTCGTTCCAACTTAATATGATCTAGGAGCTTAGTCTCTCTGCCTTTTGATATATGTGAATCATTTACCCTGCTCTCTTCTCCCAAAGGTATCCCTGTGATTTGTTTTGATGGTCTCTTTGCCTCAATGTATTTTCAAAGGATGTTTAAATAATAACTTCTGTGTATTAAATTGTAGAAACATACTTCTCTGTACATGTGCCCCTGAAGAAAGTACAAGATCCTGAAACGCGTCAGGCTCTGAGAAGTTCATTGTTCATGATTGCATATCAACTGTTTTTATGAATAAATTGGATGTCATAGTTGTCTTATATGACTCTTTTTAATGTACTAATAAAATTAGCTTAATTATACTACAATTTTATATTCGGTCTGCCTTAAAAGTCCCACTCACTCTTGGGGGTATTGCTTCTGGTTGACTATGCAGGGAACAACCACTCTTGCACACCTGATTCTCGGGCCCCTGGTAGTGTAGACAGGAGCCCAAGAGTGCAGGATGGCACAAGGGCTGGATAGTCTCTGATGATGATGTAAGAGGTTCCAGGTAGGCTCATGCAGACAGGAAGGGATGTGATTCAGGCTGGGTCAGCAACTGGCAGGCGGTGCGGTACAAAGGGATCAGGCAAATGGGTAGTCAAAGTCCAAGCAAGGGTCATAATCAGGCGGGCAGCAGAGGTACCAGGGATCAGACAGAAGAGTGGTCATGGGTAGCCGGGGTCGCTGCAGGCAGATAACAAGCAGGTCAGGTCTTCAGGTAACTGGATCAAACAAACAGGAACAGAGCTGTGGCTCACAGGTAAACTACACACTGTAGAATGGACAGCACTGGCTGCTGGGTGCTGTCCACTTAAATAGGCTTGGTGCGCACGGGCGAGCGCAAATGCGCACAAAGAGCCAGAACAGTCAAAAACGGCCATTTTCCTAACATTTCCTCTTTAATGATGAGTGAACCAATTATAGTTTGGTTCACTGGACATTCACTGAAAAGTTTAAAACATTTTTAAACACTCAACATAGTGCCCAAACCCCATTGAAGTCTGCAGGAGCCATTTAGGATTTATTACAGAAAAAGTGACATTTAGAATCAAACATTGCTTCTAAATGATAGTCCTAACCCCAGCCTACTGCAAACAAAGCAGCTGGGAGATCAAAGGTGACATCATTGACCAAAAGTGGTCATGACTCCACACAATAAGCAAAAAAAAAAAAAAAGGCATGCCAGACCTTTATCCAGGAATGCAGCCTCGCTGGCCAGAAAAGGGAGGAGCAAGGTATTTTTTCCCCTCCTGAGCCATGCCAAAAGCTGAATGTCACTGACCAAATATGGCTAATTTGATATGGACCACTTAATGAATGACTGTTGGCCTGAGGTTCCAGAGGGTGGGCACAGTAAGTTTGCCTGTTTGGCAAACTGTGAACAGCCCAGGTTCAGGTCAAATTCATGGTTGACATGTATCCAAAGCTTGTCCCTATTCCTGTACCTTTAACCTAATAGTTATTTATATAACCAGTGAGATCTAAGGCACTTTGCCTCTGACTGCTAGTCCCATGATATTTGAAGTGAAATTTGGTGATGTCATTACTGAGCTACTATTCCTATTGCTGGAGGAGAGAATGATGTACCTGAGGACCTGCAGTGCAAGGATTTCCTTGCATTAGCTTCAATCATTCTGTTGATCTTCCCTGTGTGCTTCCTTCAATATTCTCCCACCAAGCATCATATTACCAGGTATCAGTGAGGCATACCTGACCTGAAGATGTACATTTCTTCCTCCAACAACATAGCCAATTCCATACAGAAAGCACAGGGCAGAACAAGACATGGTAAGTCTTTAATGGAGAAAAGATCAGCTACAAGGAGTCCAAAAAGACTGTAAGTGACAATAATAGTTTGCCCTCTGTTTGCCTTTTTTTTAAAGGCTAAGTTCACCTTTGGAACGTGTTACATGTTTCATCCATATTTAGGGTGGAATATATAACATGTTCCTGCTCCTGCCTCCTCTCCCTCCTTCATTCACAGAGTTTTGTGAAAGAATGACCTACAAGTACCCTTGGCCAATGAGGCAAAAGTGGCCAATGCAGCCAATGCGGCCAACAGCTTGTAGTTCTCAATGAACTGCAAGGGCTCTGGTAAGCTCTCTCATAGTTCATGGATTCTTTCTACAATTCAGTAACTGCCTGCCAACATCAAAGCTATGGGCAGACAGTGTAGTGAAAATCTGCAGGATCTTGGCAACTTCGGATCGCCAGTGCAATGCCTTACAGGCTCCAGTGTAAGAAAATAACAAGTGCACTTTTTTATCTGCAAAAAGATGTGTGCTTATGTTTTTTTTTTTATTAAAAGTGAACTTATCCTTTAGGTCCCATTCACACAGGGGTGATCCAACTTGGCGCGAATTTGCTAGGCAATTGCAGCGCAACTTTCAGCGCGACTTCAGCGTGACTTACAACACAACTTATGCCAGGCGACTTTGCCTGTGGCCAATCAGAGAAGGGAGGGAGGGGCTTGCCCCAAACATAAATTTTATTCTTTTCACTGTAAAGTTGCTTGCATTAACATGGGGATCCGACTTGGAGGCGACTTCCATTCATTTCTATGGGCACAAGTCGGATAGAATTTGCCTTGAGTCGCGCAGGAACTTTTTTCTGAAGTCGGAGCGACTTAGTAGTGTACATTAAGACGGCTCCCATTCATTTCAATGGCATTTCAGATGCCAAGCAACTTGGGGCAACTTGAGGAGACTCAAGCCGGAGCGCAAGTCGCCCCTGTGTGAATGGGGCCTTAAAGTCTAGCTTAAGACAAGTAGGTTAGGACATGGGATCCCAGCATTAGGTGAGTGAAAAGGGCAATTAGGGGATTAAGGTTCTTTTCAATGGCAGCAATTATTTGGAGAGGGTGGGGGATGTGGAAAGAATATATGGAGTCCAGAGATTAGCTTTAAATACAGATTTCACAGTACAGGGTATTTTTAATATTATGCATTCCAGACTAGATTGATCATAAAAGTGATCAAGGATTACAGAGTATCTGGTTCCTTTAAACACAACAACTAAAATCTATGAGTAGTATTATCTAGTTTAAAAAATGTTTGCTATTGCAATATAAAACATCAGTTATTCAGTCACATTTTATTTGTAATATTTTTTCTTTACAAATATTGCATTTGGAAGACAGGATGTAAATGTGTAGATATCATCTATTTTTTTACACACAGAGACAAAACATGTTAGATTGATTTTCTGTTATTCAGCACAAGGTCGTCTCATGCAACACTAGAGCAATATGTGGCACAACAGTACATTTTATGATCCAAAGAAAAATGCTCCATTAATGTGAAAGGTAACTATAGCAGTAGGGTTTAGCATTGGTTTAGGCACAGGAGATATGTTGCATTGAAGGTTTTAATCAGCATTTTGGTGATATTATTGACATGGAAGTATCATTGTTGTTGTGTAATTATTTTTGCTGTAAGAAAAAAGTTAATCACGATAATGTTTCTTTTTTTTAAAAATTCTAACAACATTTTCAGTTGTAGTGAAATGGCTAAACATTTTCAACCCAATTAATTAACCACTTGCCCTCCAAAATATTTACCGCTCTTCATGACCAGGCTATTTTTTGTGACATGGCACTGCATTACTTTAACTGATAATTGCTTGGTTATGCAACGCTG
>BLSH010180383.1:282841-300499 GCA_018402905.1 Glandirana rugosa
ACTAAAATCTTGTTATTAGACAGGGAATGTCGTTGTCGTCCTTGGTCAGGTTCCTGCTGTTGCTGTAAGGGACAGATTATTGTTCTAAAATCATCACCTACACTGCCACGGTCACGGCCTAGTCAACCTCTAGGCTCCTACTCAACATCCACCCCCCCTTCCCATTATTTTAATTTTATTTTCCCTATCCCCATTTTTTGTAGGGCACTTGTCCTACTCTTACCCCCATTTTACTTCCTTTTGCAGCCCTTTAGCACTTGCCAGGACTTTTTTACAGCCATTTTTGTGCCGAAAAGTTCGGGTCCCCATTGACTTCAATGGGGTTCGGGGGCCCGGGGTAAAGTTCGGGTCAAGTTCGGTACCGAACCCAGACTTTTTCGCGAAGTTCGGCCGAACCCGCCGAACCCGAACATCCAGGTGTCCGCTCAACTCTAGTAAATACTATATGCAGTGCATTTGGGCAGACTTATCGACTGGAGGAGACATACGGCAAATAAACTATGGACGCAAATAGAACAGGCACAATCCAATATTCCCTTACAAGGTGTCCTGTGGTGCTATGAAAAACTAACACCTGAATTTAAGGCACACCCTTCAGTAGGTACCACACTACGAATATGCCAGCAAACTGTCTTCCCTATGTCTCTCTCTACGCGAGACTCTCCACTATTCCCTATTTTAGGTTAACAGCATTTCCATCAGGAATGGGAAAGACCCCTTTTCAGAACCTTATACAAGAGGGGCGGACTCGAGCCTCCCACTATGTAAAGACAGACCACTGGCCTTCCATATCCATGCTGACTAGAACTCCAGGCCATTATCAGATTCGCTTCTGGGACATAATACAACTACATCACTTACATTCCATCCCTGACCCGGGACGTTACGCTCGTCGTGACTTGACAACTTTTGAGGAGTATTCTTCCGACGGGGGCCAATTGACGCAAGTATTGGCTAAGACATACGCCTTGGTCAACACACCAACAGGACAGCCCCATCTTCCACTTCTATGAAAAGGAGAAGAAGATCTACACCGTACCTTCACATCCTCTCAACAACAAAACATCCTACAATTCTCACTAGAGTCATCTACCTGCACTAAACTCCTGGAAATCAATTATAAAATCCTTGCTAGATGGTATTATACACCTCAGAGACTGAACAGTTGCTATCCTGATACTTCAGACCGTTGTTGGAGATGCCAGACAGAAAAGAACACGCTGCTTCATATCTTCTGGTCCTGCACTAAGCTAACTCATTTCTGGTAAACGATGCGTACCGTAACACAAAAATTTACAGAACACGTTATCCCGGACGACCCAGCGTTCTTTTTACTGCATGTTTCCACCATCCCAATAAAAGTTTACCGCAAATCTATAGTGCACCATTTGCTGAACGCAGCTAGATCCTGTATCCCCGCACCGTGGAAGAAGCAGAAGCCCCCTAGTGTTGGTGGCTGGATGCATAAAATAGAGAAAATTAACAAAATGGAGGACCTGATCCTTTCAGCACTAAACAAACACGAGAAATACTCCAAGACATGGAGATTATGGAACATGTTTATACTGTCTGACGAGGGACTATCCCTACTTAGCACATGATGGGAGTGTAGATGTGTATGCATAGTGCTGCAGTGAGACACGTGGGGTCCGCCACCACCCGGGTCCTGTATGCTCCTCCCCTCTCCCGTTCTCTTTTATCTTCTACAACTACCTCCACTTTTCCCTACTTTTCTGTCAGCACTATTCCTATCTCTCTCTTTTTAGTATGCTTTCTGAAATCATAAAATCAAAGGAAGGGGCAGTTTGAACCTCCATTACATTTACATATTGCAAACTGTTTTAGATCCCCTCAGAGGGGGTTTAAAGGGATATTAATGATAAGAAATGCTGTGAATATTTTTGAACCTGAAATTTGGAATAGAAAATACTGTATATGTTTCATGTGATGTAACTGAGCTTTTTCCCCCCGACTTGCTTCTCTAAATAAAAATTATATTTGAAAAAAATAAAAAACTTGGATGGATGAGTAGGGGTATTATGGGATGCCCACTTTACTTCAAAACAACTTCAGAGACAACTCCTAGTATATACAGTCCTATACACAGCTCATTTCCTTCCTCCAGCACTTCACTTTCTTGCAGAATCTTCAGCAGT
Source organism: Glandirana rugosa (assembly GCA_018402905.1). Lineage (NCBI taxonomy): Eukaryota > Metazoa > Chordata > Amphibia > Anura > Ranidae > Glandirana > Glandirana rugosa. The sequence goes on from BLSH010180383.1 coordinate 284,998, forward strand.
GTCACTCTGTAGAAAGTCTATAGCAACGGCATTACAGGCAGGGACTCACAGCCCCTATACTTGTGGAATGTACAGCACTAACACATTTACTGCACATCCTCCCTTAGTCACTGGTTCCAGCACCACCTCTTCAGGCCCTGCCAGCCCTCCTGGCTGCAGCAGCCCCTTTCACTAGCACTCCTAGCTACTTTTCCACAGTCCTCCTGATTGACACTCACCAGTCCTTCAGACTGACACTCAGGAGATCTCCTGGACATGCCAACCTGCTCCCACTGTCCTCTCCTATCTCCCGTGCCTCCAGGATAGGAGTCCTCCATGTGTTGTAGAGAGTCCCTCCAGCACCTGAGTCCCAGGCCCGAGCTCACCCCCCCCCGACTAAGGTGCTCCCTCAAGGGAAACTGACAGCCTCCTCAGCACTCAATCTCCAATCTTCCACCCTACTGACCCTGCTGGCATGACCCATGAGTATTTATGAGGTACCTTCCCCCTGCCAGTCCACTTCGCTGGGGATTGGCTGGGACCCTCATCAATACTCCAAGCAGCCCCTCTTAGACTCCACTCTCCACTTAAAGCTTCTCCAAGGTTCCAGAGAGCAGGGGGCGTTACCAGAGGTGCTTCATGCTGAGTTACCCAACCTCCCTGAGTCACTTAGCCCTGACAGAGATTAAACCCAGGCCTGGCTCTCAGCCAGGCCAAATTTTCCTACACCAACAGCTATGTACTCTAGCGCCTAGCTAGAGGGTGCTACACCTGAATAAAAAAAGTGAAAATGTGTTTCCTTTTCCTTATACTACATACAGTATTAGGTCCATTGTAGTACCCTGCAAAATCTGTCTTTTGCCCTAAATTACTCCTAAAAAATAGCAGCACACTTTCTGTCACGCTCCTGGTGGCGGAGTCTGTCTTATGCAGGGAACAATATTATTCAGTTAAACCAACCGGGTATATAACCCCACTGCCGTCATTCCTAGACTAAATTGTCAACCAGAAGCAATACCCACAAGAGTGAGTGGGACTTTTAAGGCAGACCGAATGTAAAATTGTAACATAATTAAGCAAATTTTATTAGTACATTAAAACAAGTCATATAAGACAACTATGACTTCCAATTTATACATAAAACAGTTGATATGCGATCATGAACAATGAACTTCTCAGAGCCCGATGTGTTTCAGGATCTTGTCCTTTCTTCAGGGGCACATGTACAGAAAAGTATGTTTCTACAATATAATACATAGAAGTTATTATTTAAACATCATTTAAAAATACAGAGACGCAAAGAGACCATCAAAACAAATCACAGGGACACCTTTGGGAGAAGAGAGCAGGGTAAATGATTCCTAAATATCAAAAGGCAGAGAGACTAAGCTCCTAGATCATATTAAGTTGGAATGGCCTATAGGACGGTGGTCCAAAGAAAGGGGCCACCGCCGCCACCACGCCTCACCAGTCACCACCACTGAGCCTCCCACAGAATTGGCCAGACCTGACGGAACAGTCCAGACTCCTACGCAAGTGCAACCATAGGAGGAATTTGATCTAATTTAGTTCCCCAATCCAGATACTGAAGGATTGGGGTACCTGCAAATTAAAAAAAAACAAAGAAAGAAAAGTAATAACCAAATGTGTCCGACAGGTAAGAATTCTTCAAAGAAATCCATATATACTCATGTATTGGTATGCATAAATCTCCCTTGTTGGCTAGGTAACAAATATTGCAAATAACGCCTTGACACAATATGTGCGTAGGCAAAAAGGGGGGGGGGTTTGCATAGATGGACTGGTCTAGGCTTCTATATTACATAAAGAAGGAGACCATAGTGTGTGCTCAACAATAGTAAAAAAGAAAAAAGAGAAAGAATAAATGGCAACCACCTAGGGGGCTGCCAGCCCCACAGGGGTCCCCAGGAGAGCCAACTGCCTCTCCTATCCAATAATGGGTGGAGGGCAGGTGGCTGTCCATATATGTTAAAAAAAAACAAAACAATAACATAATAGGCACACAAGTACAAGGGGCCACACATCAGTGTTTTCCCAGAGGGTATCAATACACATACTATGGTCTCACCAGTTAAGCCTAAGTAGGGAGCATCGGTGTGATACTGATTCAACACAGGTTCTCCAAGATAAGGCAGTATTGTCAGCCAGCCAGCAAACCACGTCCCCCTAAACAGAGGTATAAATGTAAAGGAATTGCAAAAGAGTGTAAACATAAATGGCAAGAAATTAAGCAGCAAGGAGAGAAGTTCACCTGTAGGCCCAGGGAAGCGAGATCCGGTGGCGGCATGCAGAGCAGACGACACAGCATTCTGCTCCACGCTGCCATTTTAAAAGATGCTGGTGCATGCGCAATACGAGTGCTGGCATCATGACATCATGACGCCTGTCACGGAACGCCCTCTATGATACTACACTTTTGGGAAGTGTAGGCGTCATGACGCCGGTGCTCGCATTGCGCATGTGCCGGCGTCTTTTAAAATGGCGGTGTGGAGCGGAATGCTGTGTCGTCTGCTCTGCATGCCGCCACCGGATCTCGCTTCCGTGGGCCTACAGGTGAACTTCTCTCCTTGCTGCTTAATTTCTTGCCATTTATGTTTACACTCTTTTGCAAGTCCTTTACATTTATACCTCTGTTTATGGGTACGTGGTTTGCTGGCTGGCCGATGATACTGCCTTATCTTGGAGCAACGGTGTTGAATCAGTATCACACTGATGCTAGGCAATTGCAGCGCAACTTTCAGCGCGACTTCAGCGCGACTTACAACACAACTTATGCCAGGCGACTTTGCCTGTGGCCAATCAGAGAATGGAGGGAGGGGCTTGCCCCAAACATAAATTCTATTCTTTTCACTGTAAAGTTGCTTGCATTAACATGGGGATCCGACTTGGAGGCGACTTCCATTCATTTCTATGGGCACAAGTCGGATAGAATTTGCCTTGAGTCGCGCAGGAACTTTTTTCTGAAGTCGGAGCGACTTAGTAGTGTACATTAAGACAGCTCCCATTCATTTCAATGGGATTTCAGATGTCAAGCAACTTGGGGCAACTTGAGGAGACTCAAGTCGGAGCGCAAGTTGCCCCTGTGTGAATGGGGCCTTAAAGTCTAGCTTAAGACAAGTAGGTCTTGTCATGTGATCACAGCATTAGGTGAGTGAAAAGGGCAATTAGGGGATTAAGGTTCTTTTCAATACCAGCAATTATTTGGAGAGGGTGGGGGATGTGGAAAGAATATATGGAGCCCAGAGATTAGCTTTAAATACAGATTTCACAGTACAGGGTATTTTTAATATTATGCATTCCAGACTAGATTGATCATAAAAGTGATCAAGGATTACAGAGTATCTGGTTCCTTTAAACACAACAACTAAAATCTATGAGTAGTATTATCTAGTTTAAAAAATGTTTGATATTGCAATATAAAAAATCAGTTATTCAGTCACATTTTATTTGTAATATTTTTTCTTTACAAATATTGCATTTGGAAGACAGGATGTAAATGTGTAGATATCATCTATTTTTTACACACAAAGACAAAACATGTTAGATTGATTTTCTGTTATTCAGCACAAGGTCGTCTCATGCAACACTAGAGCAATATGTGGCACAACAGTACATTTTATGATCCAAAGAAAAATGCTCCATTAATGTGAAAGGTAACTATAGCAGTAGGGTTTAGCATTGGTTTAGGCACAGGAGATATGTTGCATTGAAGGTTTTAATCAGAATTTTGGTGATATTATTGACATGGAAGTATCATTGTTGTTGTGTAATTATTTTTGCTGTAAGAATAATGTTTCTTTTTAAAAAAAATTCTAACAACATTTTCAGTTGTAGTGAAATGGCTAAACATTTTCAACCCAATTAATTAACCACTTGCCCTCCAAAGTATTTACCGCTCTTCATGACCAGGCTATTTTTTGTGACATGGCACTGCATTACTTTAACTAATAATTGCTTGGTTATGCAACGCTGTACCCAAATAAAATGTATGTAATTTTGTTCCCACAAATAGAGATTTCATTTGGTGGTATTTGATCACCACTTTTTTTGTATATATTTTGCACTATAAACAAAAAAAGGCTGACAATTTTGAAAAAAAAAACAATATTTTTTATATTCTGCTATAAAAAAAAAACAATAAAATCAAATGTCTTCATAAATTTAGGCCAAGAAGTAATCTGCTACATATTTTTAGTAAAAAAACGCCCAATAAGCATATATATTGATTGGTTTGCACAAAACTTATAGCGTCTACAAACTATGGGATATATACTGGAATTTTTTTTTGAACCTAGTAATGGCAGTGATCAGTGACTTAAAAGGGGGACTGCGATTGCAGCCCACGCTTTGTGGGAACCAGTGACACCAGTACAGTGATCAGTACTAAAAATATGCACTGTCACTGTACTAATGGCTGGGAAGGGGTTAAACATGTAGGGCAATCAAAGAGTTAAATGTGTGTCTAACCAGTGTATGTGTGTACTATGTGTGTTGTATTTACTCAGGGATGTGATGGATTTTATTCCCTGCTTTGCATTGTTTAAATATGCAGAGCTCCATCCTGTGTCTCTCCTCGACGATCAGCGGATAGTGGCGGACATCCATGGGCTGGCAGATCGGCTTCTGCTGTGACAAATCATATCAGAAGGGGCACACGTGTGCGCCCCCCTACCCTGGAGTGCAGGATCACGTGTATATATATATATATATATATATATATATATACATAATTCTGCACAGCGGGCCCCCCCTGTAGCAGTAAATCTGCTATGGAGCAGTCGGAAAGTGGTTAAACTTGTATGCTATTTTATTAATTTATTTTTTAAATGATTTTTCTTTATGTTGTAAAATGATTACTGTATTACATTTCACTTTTTTATGATTATCATAGGATTACTCTAAAATCCTGACACAATTTTTGTTCTTTTCTTTGCCCCATGCAATGCAGACCTGAATACAGAATCCTGAGGTTCTGTCAATATCTTGACTAGACTCAACCTTAGCTGTCAATTAATAACAATAGGGACATTCGGGTCTATATTCTGCATGAAGGTAAATGTCCATTACCTTTCTTCTAGCCAGTACCACAAAAACTCAGAAATGATAGAAAATATATTTAGTATGTGCATTTTTCATCACACACAAAAGTAAACATTTGATGAACTCCAACTGCCTTATTGATTACTATGTGCCTAATAACTGCTTGAGGATCTGGTTCCTGTAGACCTTTTCCTGTAAAAACAAATAATTCATTTCAGAGGCACAGTGTGGGAAAATCATCTACTCTTTCTGTATTGCAAGTTTAATTCTCTGCAGTTGCCTAAATTTTCTACAACTCAAACGAAAAACATTTCAGTATGCAAATATACGCAAGTTTTAATGATCAGAAAAGCTAAACAACAACTAAATAAAAATACTTTATCTCAGAGCATAATGACATTCACAATAATATAGTTGGAGAAAAACACCCACAGCTGAACAATAACAGGAAAGGGGACTTCTATAAAACGGGGTTGGGATGTCCATTGGTCTACATTACCACAGCAAGAAGCCTTGAAAATAAAAGTTGGGATTACTACACAGGAAAATCAGTTATGTATAGAAAAATATCACCCCCTATTATTCTCATTTAAAAAAAACATTGCTCTAGTATGCACCTCTTACTAACTGAAACTTAAAGCAACCCTGTCACCACCCACACAACATACACCTGTGTAATAAAGCAGAAAAATACCTACAACTCCTCCTGTACATCTCTTCCACCCAGAGAACTCTCTATCTGCAGATTTTTCTAAAACCAACACTTCTAAAAGTGTCTATCTCCTGTGTACCCCACAGCACTCTGTCGGTCCTCTGACCAATTCTAAAGCTGGATACACATTATACAATCTTCTTTAGATTTTTTCCTTTAGATTTACCATAACCATATATGAGGTCAAACCTAAACACTTTCAATTTATATGCAATCAGCCAGGCCCTTGTACTACAAAACTAAAGGGAGTTGAACAACAAAAGTTGCATGGTGTGTATCCAGCTTTAGTTATTACTATGTCCTGTGGTGATGTAGAAACACAATATTGCCCATGCACACATACAAGAAGATGGCTGTTCAGTAATGATGGGTGCTGTAATGACCATAGGCTGGAAACCGTGGATGATAAAAAGTGAAGACCAAGTGTAAATTTGCTGTCCCCTCAAAATAACTCAACACACAGCCATTAATGTCTAAACCACTGGCAACAAAAGTGAGTACACTCCTAAGGGAAAATGTCCAAATTGGGCCCAATGTGTCAATATTTTGTGTGGCCACCATTATTTTCCAGCACTGCCTTAACCCTCTTGGGCTTGGAGTTCATCAGAGCTTCACAGGTTGCCACTGGAGTGGTCTTCCACTCCTCTATGATGACATCACGGAGCTGGTGGATGTTAGAGACCTTGCGCTCCTCCACCCTCCTTTTGAGGATGCCCCACAGATGCTCAATCATGTTTAGGTCTTGAGACATGCTTGGCCAGTCCATCACCTTTACCCTCAGCTTCTTTGGCAAGACCTGTTCTGAGTGGAACCTGTCCTGTTAAACCGCTGTATGGTCTTGGCCATCGTGCTGCAGCTCAGTTTCAGGGTCTTGGCAATCTTCATATAGCCTAGGCCATCTTTATGTAGAGCAACAGTATTTTTTTCAGATCCTCAGAGAATTCTTTGCCATGCTGAACTTCCAGTGACCAGCATGAGAGAGTGAGAGTGATAACACCAAATTTAACACACCTGCTCCCCATTCACACCTGAGACCTTGTAACACTAAGGAAAATATATCTTTCTTTCTTATAGGTATATTTTATTGACAGGTTTCATTATGTAGCATAGTGACTAATAAAAGCTATTTTAGGTTAATCATTATTCAATTAATATTTAGCTGAACTTTGAGGCTGGGTTCACACGAGTCTGATTCTCGGACCGACATTAGGAGCACAAGTCGCATTACGTCACAAAAACAATGATTCCCTATGAGAGCCATCTTAACTAGTCTAACTTGTGTTTTTCAAAGTCGGACCGCCTTTGAAAAAGGTTCCTGTACTACTTTTGTCTGACTTTGATTCTGCTTTAGCCCATTGAAAGGCATTGAAGCCGGATCAAAGTCGGATCATTGTCTTCACTGATCCAACTTTGGCATGCGACTTATACTCTGGAGATCTTGAAGGGGAACTCCACGGCAAATTAAAAAAAAAAAATGACATGGGGCCCCCCTCCAGGAGCTTACCAGACCCTTTGGTCTGGTATGGATTTTAAGGGGAACCCTCACGCCGAAAAAACGCCCCCCCCCCCAAATCCATACCAGACCCTTATCTGAGTACGCAGCCTGGCAGGCCAGGGAAGGGGGTGGGGACAAGACCAATTTTCAGCTTTCAGTGCTCTCGCATTTTGAATGACAATTACTCAGTCATGCAACACTGTACCCATATGAAATTTTTGTACTTTTTTTCACACAAATAGAACTTTCTTTTGGTGGTATTTAATCACTGTTGGGTTTTTTATTTTTTGCGCTATAAATGAAAAAGGACAGAAAATTTTGTAAAAAAAAATGCATTTTTCTTTGTTTCTGTTATAGAATTTTGCAAATGAGTAATTTTTCTTCATAAATTTTGGCCAAAATTTATATTAATACATATCTTTGGTAAAAATAGCCCAAATCAGTGCATTTTATGTGGTCATTGTGAAAGTTATAGAGTCTGCAAGCTGTGGTGCCAATCATTGAAAATTGATCACACCTGATGTACTGACGGCCTATCTAACACTAACCCAGTGGTTCTCAACTCCTGTCCTCAGGACCCACCAACAGGCCAGATTTTAAGTATTACCTTGGTGAGATGCAGACTAGAATACTGCAATCACTGAGCAACAAATGATATCACCTGTGATGTATTTCAGTTATCCTGCAAACCTGGCCTGTTAGTGGGTCCCGAGGACCGGAGTTGAGAACCACTGCACTAACCTAATACCAAATGACCCCTTTTAAGAAAGTAGACAGTCCAAAATATTTAGTAAGAGGCATGGTGAGTTTTTTGAAGTTGCCATTTTTTACCCACAATTCTTAGCAAAATGAAGTTTTTTTTTTCACAAAATTGTCATATTAACAGGTTATTTTTCACACCCAGCATATGTATACCACAAATGACACCCCAAAACACTTTTTACTACTCCTTCTGAGTATGGCGATACTCCACGTGTGAGACACAGCGTGGCCACATACAGAGGCCCATCATGCAGGGAGCACAATCAGGTGTTAGGAGCATAAATTAAACATCTAATTTCTTGACTACCTCTTACAATTTTGAGGGTCCTGGAGCACCAAGACAATGGAAATGAACAAAAAATGACCCCATTTTGGAAAGTAAACACCCCAATGTATATTTTATGAGTCATAATAAGTCTTTTGAACATGTCATTTTCTGCACAAGTTTCTGCAAAATGTGGAAAGAAAATGAAAATGCTTTTTTTTTTTACACAAAGTTGTCCATTTATACAATATTTCTAATACACAGCATGTACATAGCAAAAATTACACCCCAAAATATATTCTGCTACTCCTCCTGAGTATGCGTGACACTTTTACACAGCCTGGCCACATACAGAGCTCCAACATGCAGGGAGCACCATCAGGTGCTCTAGGGGCATACATTTCAAATCTAATTTGACTACCTATTACCCTATTGTGAGGCACTGTAGTGGCACAGATGGGCACTGTAGTGGCATGGATGGGCAGTGTAGTGGCACTGATGGGCACTGTAGGGACATGAATGTGTCATGGATGAGAACTGATGTGGTATGGATGAGCATGAATGAGACATAAATGAGCATGGATAGGGGTGGATGAGCCATGGATGGGAATGACTGAGCACAGATGGGATGACTGAGCACGGATGGGATGACTGAGCATGGATGGGATGACTGAGCACAGATGGGGATGACTGAGAACGAATGGGGATGGCTGAACACAGATGTGTTGCTGAGCACGGATGTATGGCTGAGCATGGATACATGGCTGAACACGGATTCATGGCTGAGCATGGATGGATGGGTGAGCATGGATGGATGAGTGAGCACGGATGCATGGCTGAGCAACGATGCATGGCTGAGCATGGATGCGTGGCTGAACATGGATGAATGGGTGAGCACCAATGCATGGCTGAGCACGGATGCATGGCTGAGTATGGATGGATGGGTGAGCATGGATGAGAATGGATGGGTGAGCATGGATGGATGGGTGAGCGTGGATGAGGATGGATGGGTGAGCACGGATAGATGGGTGAGCATGGATGGATGGGTGAGCATGGATGCATGGCTGAGCATGGATGGATGGGTGAGCACGGATGCATGGCTGAGCATGTATGCATTGCTGAGCATGGATACATGGCTGAGCACGATGGATGGGGGAGCTTGGATGGATGGGTGAGCAAGGATGCATGACTGAGCATGGATGCATAGCTGAGCATGGATGGATGGGTGAGCACAGATGCATGGCTGAGCACTGATGCATGTCTGAGCATGGATGCATGGCTGAGTACGGACGGATGGGTGAGCATGGATGAAAATGGATGGGTGAGCATGGATGGATGGATGGGTGAGCATGGATGAGCATGGATGGGTGAGCACGGATAGATGGGTGAGCATGGATGGATGGGTGAGCATGGATGCATGGCTGAGCATGGATGGATGGGTGAGCATGGATACATGGCTGAGCACGTATGCATTGCTGAGCATGGATGGATGGCTGAGCACGGATGGATGGGTGAGCATGGATGGATGGGTGAGCAAGGATGCATGGCTGAGCATGGATGCATAGCTGAGCATGGATGGATGGGGAAGCTTGGATGCATGGCTGAGCATGGATGCATGGCTGAGCACAGATGAATGGGTGAGCACGGATGGATGACTGAGTACGGATGGATGGCTAAGCACGGATGCATGGCTGGGCATGGATGGATGGGTGAGCATGGATGGATGGGTGAGCACAGATGCATGGCTGAGCATGGATGAATGGGTGAGCACGGATGTAAGGGTGAGCATGGATGGATGGCTGAGCATGGATGCATGGCTGAGCATGGATGGACAGGTGAACACAGGTGGATGGGTGAGCACGGATGCATGGCTGAGCATGGATGGATGGGTGAGCACGGATGGATGGGTGAGCACAAAATATATTCTGCTACTCCTCTTGAGTATGGTGATACCACATGCGTGACACTTTTACACAGTCTGGCCACATACAGAGGCCCAACATGCAGGGAGCACCATCAGGTGTTCTAGGGGCATACATTTCAAATCTAATTTGACTACCTTTTACACTATTGTGAGGCACTGTAGTGGCACAGATGGGCACCTTAGTGGCATGGATGGGCAGTGTAATGGTACTGATGGGCACTGTAGTGACATGAATGTGTCATGCATGAGAACTGATGTAGTATGGATGAACATGAATGAGACATAAATGAGCATGGATGGGGGTGGATGAGCCATGGATGGGGATGACTGAGCATGGATGGGATGACTGAGCACAGATGGGGATGCCTGAGAACGGACGGGGATGGCTGAACACAGATGGATGGCTGAGCACGGATGTATGGCTGAGCACGGATACATGGCTGAACACGGATGCATGGCTGAGCATGGATGGATGGGTGAGCATGGATGGATGGGTGAGCACGGATGCATGGCTGAGCACCGATGCATGGCTGAGCATGGATGCATGGCTGAGCATGGATGAATGGGTGAGCACCGATGCATGGCTGAGCATGGAGTATGGACGAATAGGTGAGCATTGATGAGAATGGATGGGTGAGCATGGATGGATGGGTGAGCATGGATGAGGATGGATTGGTGAGCACGGTTAGATGGGTGAGCATGGATGGATGGGTGAGCATGGATGCATGGCTGAGCATGGATGGATGGGTGAGCACGGATGCATGGCTGAGCACGTATGCATTGCTGAGCATGGATGCATGGCTGAGCATGGATGGGTGACGGAGCATGGATGGATGGGTGAGCAAGGATGCATGGCTGAGCATGGATGCATAGCTGAGCACGGATGGATGGGTGAGCACGGATGGATGACTGAGTACGGATGGATGGCTAAGCACGGATACATAGCTTAGCATGGATGGATGGGTGAGCACGGATGCATGGCTGAGCACGGATGCATGGCTGAGCATGGATGAATGGGTGAGCACGGATGTAAGGGTGAGCATGGATGGAAGGCTGAGCACGGATGCATGGCTAAGCATGGATGAATAGGTGAACACAGGTGGATGGGTGAGCATGGATGCATGGCTGAGCACGGATGGATGGGTGAGCACGGATGGATGGGTGAGCACGGATGCATGGCTGAGCATGGGTGCATGGCTGAGCATGGATGGATGGATGAGCATGGATGAATGGGTGAGCACCGATGCATGGCTGAGCATGGATGGATGGATGAGCATGGATGAATGGGTGAGCACCGATGCATGGCTGAGCACGGATGCACGGCTGAGTACGGACAGATGGGTGAGCATGGATGGGTGAGCATGGATGCATGGATGGATGGGTGAGCATGGATGCATGGCTGAGCATGGATGGATGGTTGAGCACGGATGCATGGCTGAGCACGGATGCATTGCTGAGCATGGATGGATAGGTGAGTATGGATGGATGGGTGAGCACGGATGCATGGCTGAGCACGGATGGATGGGTGAGCACGGAGGGATGGATGAGCAAGGATGCATGGCTGAGCATGGATGCATAGCTGAGCATGGATGGATGGGTAAGCGTGGATGCATGGCTGAGCATGGATGCATGGCTGAGCATGGATGGATAGGTGAGCACGGATGGATGACTGAGTACGGATGGATGGCTAAGCACGGATACATAGCTGAGCATGGATGGATGGGTGAGCACGGATGCATGGCTGAGCATGGATGGATAGGTGAACACAAGTGAATGGGTGAGCATGGATGCATGGCTGAGCACGGATGGATGGGTGAGCATGGATGGATGGGTGAGCACGGTTGCATGGCTGAGCATGGATGGATGGGTGAGCACGGATGGATGGGTGAGCACGGATGCATGGCTGAGCACGAATGGATAAGTGAGCATGGAAGAGGGTGGATGGGTGAGCATGGATGGGTGAGTGCAGACTGGCACAGAGCAGCGCTGTGGAAACTTCAGATCCTGCCCACAGAGCTGCTGCATCCAATCTGTCCCAATCTCCTCTCACACTGCACCGACCGGTACAGAGAGGGGAGAGACAATGCATCGGCTTGTTTACATCTGATCACTCCATCATTTGACTGAGCAATCACGCATTAAAGGGCCACTGTCAGCCATCATGAATACTCCTGGGTGCACGCCTCAAGGGGCACGTGGGAGGGTGATTCTGGGAGGATGTTACGCCCTCCCAGAATAATGAGGGCCACCTTGCGGCCGTTTTTCTTCAATGGGAAGTCATAAAGTGGTTAAAGGGACGTGACGGGGGGTCGTATGCCTACATACTTTTGCTAATATGTGTTCCTCATTTCCATCTCTAAAATTTGTGTATGGTATAATTTTTAGAAGGTTAGAAAGCCTGTAAGGTTTTCACCATTGTCCCCTTTAGTGAGATTTTCTTCACTTCATGTCACCATTACAAGATAGGAATTAAAGTGGACGTAAACCCTTGCATATACCCAGTGAAATGAAAAGCCTCAGTTGATACACAGAGGTGAAAAAAATCCTCCTACATAGGTTTAACTAGTTTATCTGCAGTCTTCTGCTCTCTACACCACTTCCAAAGTGCAGATAATGTTACAAATCTTTCTTCATCTGTCAGTAGCACAGAAGAGAGGGTGGAGAGGCTGCAATTACAGTATGTGAGAGCTGATTGGAGGAAAGGAACACACCCTCCTTCATCAGCAGAAGAACTGTGTTCTGAATAGACAAGCTCAATTCTGAGCTTGACATACCTCTCTTACTTTTTTGAATACCCTGGAGTAGGGGTAGGAAACCTTTGAGAGGTGGAGATCTACCTGAAAAACATGAAAGGGATAAAAGATAAAGATCACCAGGGTTCGGCTCCTTTTTAAAAAAATAAATTAACTAGCAAGGCCTAACTAAATAGCAAGGCAAACTTAAAAAAAATACAATGCCACTATAAAAATATAAACTTAGCTTACCTTAAAAAGGGACAGTGTCAGTCAGTAGAGCAGTGGATAGTGTCAGTAGGACAGAGGTTGGTGTCAGTAATGCAGTGGATGATGTATGTACAGTGTCAGTAGGGCAGTGGATGATGTGTGGACAGTGTCAGTAGGGCAGTGGATGATGTGTGGACAGTGTCAGTAGGGCAGTGGATGGTGTCAGTCAGTAGAGCAGTGGACAATGTCAGTAGAGCAGTGGACAATGTCAGCAGAGCAGTGGACAATGTCAGTAGAGCATTGGCTATTGTCAGCAGTGTTGGAGAAGTACAACAGCAAAGTTGCAGGTGGTGCTGCAAAGTTAGTGTGTGTCTTTCCTGCTCCCCTTGATTTTACTAGCCTCCCCCCCTTCCCCCCTTCTTTCTCCCCCTTCCCTTTCTTTTTTTTTTCTTTTTTCATTTCCATACACGGTGCACCTCTGCGGACTGGATACCTTGGGCTCCCAAGACACCCCTAATAATGATGGTATGTATGTGTTTGAAGCAATCTTAAGTACTTTTAAATACCTATGAAATAAATATATTAATATATGCATATATATAGAAAAATGTATATGCATCTTTTTCTTCTCTTAAGACAACATGAGTCTATTCTCAAACTAAATTATGTATAGATGTGTACAGTGAATTTATATTAATATTATCGTGTGATAAATATGTATGACAAATTATCTTTGCATCTGTACAATCAATGAGCACATGAATGTATCACTAATTCTAATGTACCCCCCTAGTACCATTAGGATCACCTGATAAAGCTAAACGTGTAGCGATCCTTTGTTGCTGAGAATGTTGATTCCGGTAGTTTGTCCTCCAATGGGGCCTCTGCACCGATTTCCATGTTCAGCCCTTTGTGTACTCACATATGGGACAGTGTACCAATGATCCATATCTGTGTAAGTTTGAAGAGAGACAGCACACACAACGGGGAACTCCCAGTCCAATTTGCAAGATCCTCTTTCAGGTGCTCAGGCTCAGTGTGTCCTTACACACCACAGCACAAGCAAGTAAAAGGATTGAGCTGGCAACTCTGTAGTCCATATAGGGATTTTAATGGTTGGTTACATGAAGTGACGAGCAAAACTACTGACGCATTTTGACAACAGCCCAAGTCGTAGCATTCTTCATGTAACCAACCATTAAAAAATCGCTATATGGACTACATAGTTGCCGGCTGAATCCTTTTACTTGTTTATCCATATCCATGTAGTTCCTTCTCTTTTTATTGAACTTTTTAATGTATACCTAATAAATATGTTTTTTAATTAAATGTAAGAATCATGTCTTTCCCATTGGTATTCTAGTGGCAACCTTAAAAGTCCACTTTTTCCTTTTCTTTTCCTTGTACCGACATGTAATTGGATGTGGTGCTACACCTTGCAGTATACATCTCAAAATGTTCTTAATTTCCAGAGTAAATAGCTAAAATATCACTGGAATACCATTAGGATCAACAGCTATTTTTTTGCACTTACAAAAAAAAGCAAATATAACAAAACAATTTCAATGGTAAATTTAATATATCAAAAAGGACCAGATAAGAGCAGTTCATTATTAGGGTTTACTTAATCTATAAATGTTCATAACATGGAAAAAAAAAAGAATGAAAAATCATCCACTGTTGAGTGCTTAAATGAAAAAAAACAAGTATTTATCAGATTCAAAATGTAAAATATGTGGTACATACATTAGTAAATAAACTTTACTGAGTTTCATTATTTATGAGCTGCTAAAACAAAATTATCTTAATTAATGAATACTGCAAAATTGACTCATTTATTTCTATGGATCTACTCTTATAGTAAAATGTCCAACTCAGCTAAAGTATTCAAGTCCAATTTAATAATTTCAGTGTTTCTAATATAAATTTACATAATTTAGTTTAAATAATTAAAAAACATGTAAAATTGAATTAGGCATTAATGCCCTCTGGAAGTGAAATATACTGTCCCTTGATTTATAGGCTACAAGTATGATTATTTAATTTTAACATCTATTGCTTTGCTCACTGAATCATTTTTAGTTACAATATAAAATATTTTTGTTGTTGGCTATGTTGTAAAAAAAATAAAATAACACTACACATAAGGTTGTGTGACTATTATAACAATATAAAGGTACAACAAGCAAGTGAGCAATTCTACTGAACGTGTATTTCTTCCACTCTTACATTGTACTGTATATACTAACAGTTATATATATATATACAGTATCTCACAAAAGTGAGGACAACCCTCACATTTTTGTAAATATTTTATTATATGTTTTCATGTGACAACACTGAAGAAATGACACTTTGCTAC
>BLSH010180383.1:313844-327351 GCA_018402905.1 Glandirana rugosa
GTGGGTTTGTATGTACGGGTGGGTAGACAGTGGGTATGTAGGTACGGGTGGGTAGGGGGTGGGCACGGATGGGTGGGCATGGATGTATGGGTGACAGATGGGTGGGCATGTATGTTTGGGTGACATATGGGTGGGCATGTATGTATGTATGTGTGACAGATGGGTGGGCATGTATGTATGTGTGACAGATGGGTGGGCATGTATGACTGTGTATGGGTGATCAGGGGGTCCCTGCCTATCACATAGCGGTGCTGTGGGCACTTCAGATCCTGCCCACAGCACCGCTGCATCTCCTCTCTCCCCCCTCTCCCCCCTCCCCGCACCGATCGGTGCGGAGAGGGGGGAGACAAGCCGGCACTTCCGCCGGCTTGTTTACATGTGATGCTCCGTCATTTGACGGAGCATCACATGGTAAACGGCCGCTCCAAGCGGCCATTTACCGGGATCCGTGATCTCATAGACCCGGCGGTCACGGATGCTCCCAGGTGCGCGCCCCGGGGGGCGCGCGGGAGCGCGATTGTGGGAGGACGTTATATAACGTCCTCCCACAACAATGGGTGCCACTTGCCGACGTGTAACTACGTTACACGGTCGGCAAGTGGTTAACCTGTTCAGACCCGCGCCATAGCCAATTGACAGCTACAGCGTGGATCTAATTTGCCGGGAGGCCGTTAATAGACGTATAGACGTCCTCCCCTTGGGCGCGTGCTGGTGCGCTCTCGCTGGCAGGGGTGGCGCACGCGTATCCGCATGCTGCATGAGCGTACCCGCGGGTCTGCCGGAGATCCGCAATCTGCTCACAGCGAGCAGGATTTTTGTTAGGATTTTAACGTCATTGTTGCTCAATGAAATTGGCCTATAGTTACCCACTTCCTCAGGGTTCTTATACGTTTTCTGTATCACCCTGATAAAGGCAGAGTTGAGCTGCAGGTCCAGAGGAGTGCCCTGAGTTTTGGAGTTAAAGAATTTTGTTAGGAGCAGGGAGAGAGTCTCAGTGAAGGCCTTATAATATGGCACAGACAGCCCATCAGGGCCTGGAGCAGAACCCTTTCTTAATTCATTGATGACCCCCATTACCTCTTCTTCTGAGACAGTAGCTTCCAAAATTTGTTTATGCTTTACTGTCAAGGAGGGGATGGGAATATCATCAAGGAACGTTGGGATAGTTACTTTATGACTTAGTACAGAGGGACTGTAAAGGTCTGTTGTAAAATCTATGGAAGGTGTCCAGGATCTTCATTGGGTTGGTGGAGAGGCCCTGACACGGGATTCGAAATTTGGGTAGTGTATGTTGGCGATAGCGGGGGGATAGCCTTGCTGCTAACATTGTGCCCAGTTTATCACTCTGCGTATAGAATTTCTGTCCGTTCCAATGGATGTCCTCTTCTGCTTTAGCCGTTAAGGCCATATTAAGTTTCAATCTAGCTTTGACTAGTTGGGCTACAAGGGTTCTGGAGGGGTGCATCTTATGCATCGCTTGAAGAGATGAATAAGACTTTTCAAGTCTGACTAGGCCCGCAGCTCTCTCTTTCTTTATTTGTGAGGACATCTGAATTAGTTTTCCTCTAATGAAGGCTTTATGGGCTGTCCAGAGAGTTTCTGCTGAGGTTCCCTCTACATTGTTAAGAAGGAAGTATTCCTTGAGGAGCTTATTGATCTCAGTGACTTTAACGGGGTAAGAGAGCAATGATTTATTCAGTCTCCAGTGGACCTGTTTCGCATAATGTGGGTCAGAGTGGATTTGTAGAAGCACTATGGAGTGGTCCGAGAGAGCTGTATCAATTATCTGAGTTGGTCAGGGGGCGTGGCCTAGCAGCGGTCCGGGATGGAGACATAGCCCAGCAGCTCCGCTTCACACAGTGACAAAGCGGCTCTCAGCAACCCCAGGCACAGGAGAGAATGGCACTAAAAGGCTCCTAGCACATCCCTAATGACCCGGGTTCCGCACCATGAGGGACAAAGAGCCAGCTCCACGCTGCCTCACCAAGTTCTTTCCTCCGGCCCCCTCAGCACGGAGCTTCCAAGATGGCACCGGCGGAGACACAAACTTCTGTACACGCGGCTCCTCTCCAGCACACAATGCGGAGGACATAGAGGAGATGGAAGCAGGCAGTGATACTGGGGACTTCTCCCCCTCTCACACCACTGACAGAGGTAAGAGACCTCCACCTTCACCTACCTTCTCCCCAGAAAAAAAACTTCTGTTAAAGAAGCAATTATGCTCCCCCTCTCCCCAGTTTCCACAAGAGGAAGGAGCAGAGGCATCTCTCACAGCTCTCCCTGCCAGCGATCAGCCTGCATCAGAGCATACACTCAAATTAATGCTGTTATCTTTACACCATGATATCCAAAGAGAATTGCGCTCATCTATCTCCAACTTATCAATCAGAGCAGACCACCTAGCAGAGCGCACAGAGATAGTGGAACAACAGGCCTCAGCCACCACCAGAGCATACAACGACATGGTCACCGCAATTGAGTACCAATCTAGAGAGCTCCAATGCATGCAATTAAAAATGGCGGACCACGAGGACCGGTTCCACCAGAACAATATTAAATTTAGGGCTATCCCTGAAAGTGTTAAACCTGTGGACCTGTCTAACTTTCTCCAACATTTATTTTTGAAGATGCTCCTGCATCTTACTAACCCTGACCTGATCATTGATAGAGCACACAGGCCCCCCAAGCCACCCCATCTCCCTAAGGAAACACCTAGGGATGTACTGGCGCAGGTTCACTTTTATCATGTGAAGGATCAGATTCTGAGAGCAGCCAGAACAGCCCCGGCACTCCCTGTTCCCTATGCGGGTGTAACGCTGTATGCAGATATCTCAGCTGCCACAGCTCAATGCAGAAAAGAATTTAACCCAGTTACCTTGGTTCTTAGAGAACACAATATCCAATACAAGTGGGGCTTTCCTGTAAAACTCATTGTCACCTACCAAAATCAATCCACAACTATTATATCTCGCAAAGATGGCATAACAAGCCTTCTCAACTGGGGCCTCATCAATGCTCCGCCATCAGATCTACCTCACAGATGAGAACCCTCACTCAATTCTGATGCCGTTCAGGCAAAGAGTGAACTTAACTCCCTCACTTCTTATGCAAACCCTCTACATGCGGGTCCTCGGAGCTACACAACTCATTTATGACCCGTGCCTGATGACTTATAAGAATTGCCCTGTGGCGGTCCACTGTGAACCCTTTTTTTTCTTTTTTTTTCCTTCTCGCCACTTCCGTTTGGTATAGGGTGCTAGGCACACCTAAACACAGTTTCTTTGTTATAGTTGCCTCTATTGACAAACTCTAGTCCTGTTTTATTCTCTCTGTTCTGATTTGTTACAGATTAGCCTCAATTTGACTGTGAACCGCATTGTCCTGAAGTGTTCCAGGGCCGGTGAGTACCACAAGGTGTAATCTCGATCCGTCCCACTCTCAAACCTCCCAAACAGCAGCCATGGCTTACGTCATAACCTCCATTAATGCTAATGGCCTCAACTCACCATTCAAATGCAAAATGCTGTGGAAGGAGGCCCTTTTCTTGCACACTGACATCCTCTGTGTGCAAGAAACACATTTCTCCTCCAGTAATCCTCCTAAATGCTCCTACAAATAATTCACACACTCCTTTTTCGCCAACGGCACAAAGAAAAAAGCTGGGGTAATGATAGCCATTAAAAATGCTATCGCATTCCAAATTGAACAGTCACTTTATCATCTTGTCGGCACAAATTAACGGACGGCCCGCCACCATAGTTAACATTTACGCCCCAAACACCAGACAGAAACGCTTCCTTAAAAACGTTGCTCACAAACTACAACCCCTCAGAAACTCACACTTGATTATCTGCGGAGATTTTAATGACATATTAGACGGCCACCTAGACACCACTAGCACCTCTAGGAGGAGCTCTTCTGCACTAGCGTCCTTTGCAAACAGTGAGAATCTATACAACCCTTGGAGATGTCAGCACGATGAGGAACGAGATTACACCTTTTACTCAAACGCCCAAAAATCGTACTCTAGAATCAATCTGGGGGGGGTGTGGCTGGCGCGCAAGGTGGATGGCTGCCTGAGAAGAGAGCTCTGACACCTTAAGGAGATAAAGAGCGATGACCTGTGGAGTTAGACAACTAACAGCGGCAAAAGAATAAGACATAAAAGCGGTACCACCTAGTTATCACTCTGGACATGTCAAGGAAGCGACAGGGTGACTGTAAGCCCAAGAAATTGACGGCTTACTTTCACTGGCCGGAGGGAGAGAGGAGGCAAGGAAGCAAGGCCGCCTCCTCCACACTACACTGCAACAACCACTATACGGACCTACCAGAAGATGAGGGAGAGGTTAACGGGGTGTTTCCCAGAAGCAGATCACCCCTCCACAGCCCTCCTTGTTCCAGTCTGGCCAAAGCGAGAATGAGACTCGATGCGGGAGTAGCAGAACGACCAGGGAACACTGGAAGATCGGTGAGTGCAGAATGTTCAGGGAGCAGAGAACGTTCGGGCAGCGCAGAAAGTTCGGGGAGCGCAGAAAGTTTGGGGACCGCAGAATGACCGGCGATCGCAGAGCGGTCGTGAGTGCAGAGCACACCACCACACCAGAGTATGTCCCCAGTTGCAAATTACCCCACCTCTAATCAATCAGTATTGGACACACAGATAAAGGACATGCTCCTAACCCTACATAGGTCTCTCCAAGCAGACTTCGTCAACATTACACATAAGTTTGACAGAGAACTGTCGATACTGGGAGACAGAGTGGACCAAACAGAACATGCCATCTCAGATATAACGGCTACGGTTAACACCATGATAGACAAAAACGAAGAAGGGGAAGAAGAAAGGAAATGGCTACGTGCCAAAATTGCGGACCTCGAGGACCGCTCGAGGAGAAACAATCTGAAGTTAAGAGGGGTCCCAGAAAGCATGGCCTCTCAGGAGTTCGTCTCTGATCTGTTTCTCACTCTCATACCAGATAGGATACATCGTATCCCCAAACCTTCCTACCTCCACAACAACATACCCAGGGATGTCCTTATGAGGATCCATTTTTTTACCACTAAGGAATTGATCCTTCAAAAAGCACGCTCACTGGGAAGACTGCCAGACCCATATGCGAACATCCAAATATTCACAGATTTATCCAAACATACTCTTGATATGAGACGCCAACTGAATACCATAACCAAAACTCTCCGCAACAACAATATCCCCTATAAATGGAAACACCCTACCAAAATCAGCGTGGACCACGATGGGACAACTCATCTGATCAACCGGTATTGGACACACAGATAAAGGACATGCTTCGGCGCGAAGCCGATGCGAGCAGACGTGCTGGCATAGAGCTCCGCTCCTGAGTGGACTTCCCCGTCGGATTTACCGCATCACGATCCTGCAACAAGGGCCACCGACACCAGCCCGCACCAGGCACACACACCAGGATGCCATCCATGGTGCCGATCGGAGCCAAACCTAAATTAAAGACCAGAAACATCCGCGAAGCTCTGGCGCGGCCTAGTCTTAAGATGGCGGCGGCCCCAGCCTTATAAGCCGGATCACCGCGCTCGCCGCGATCTTCGCAGTCACAGAGACAACAACGTTCTCAACAAGTGATACAGGGTGAGTCAGACACTGACGATGGGTGCATCGAATCACACTCAGACATTTTCACCAAATTCTAAACCATGCTCCAAAAAGCTCTAAAGCAGACCTCGGACCATATAACAGAGCAATTGACCAGAGAGATCAGAGAGCTAGGGAGCAGGACAGCCGAGCTGGAGGTAAGGGTTGATGATCTAGAATGCACCACCCAACAAGGCCTCTCTGAAATTGAGACCCTAAAAGAGGAAAATATAGCCCTGCAAGCCCGTCTAGAGGATTTTGAGAACAGGGCCCGTCGCTCAAATCTGAGATTCAGAGGCATCCCTGAAACAGTAATTGATCTGCAGACAACCATACTTGCCCTCTGCCAAGAACTACGGCCAGGCACTCCTGTGGAGAGACTGGAGATGGACAGGGTGCACAGGGCCCTAGCCCCACGAAAAAACAACGGTCCCCCACGGGACATTATCGCAAAATTCCACTATTACAGAATGAAGGAACAAATCCTACTCGCAGCCAGAGACAAGCAAACTCTCTCATTTCAGGGCTACACATACCAAGTCTTCGCAGATCTCTCACTTATAACTTATAACTATTGCCAAAAGACGTTCGCTGAAACCCCTACTCCAGACATTCCAGCAACATAAGGTCACATACTACTGGGGATTCCCTTTCTCAGTCCGCTTCACGTATTTAGAAACAAAATACGACGTCTGTCGCTCTGCCTCTTGCTGGAGCTGGGCCTCATGGAATGCAGCCCAACCAAGGAACATTCCCGCAGACGCTCGGCGTCCAGATCCCCCAAAAAGGACCCGCATACCATGGGCACAGGTGACCCTCAGTCTCAAAAATCCATGCATAAGCGCGGAAGATTTGAAGCCCTGCCTGCAAATATGGAAGACTCAATGGACTGATCGGGAGTGCAACCAAACCCAGAGTCAGCTATCTCACTCCACCACCATCTCTGCCGACTAGCCTTTTTGATAGGAATTAGGTCCATTCTGATATATCACCCATGATGGGTTAACTACCCCTTTCTCTTTGGTGCACCAACAATTATACGGGTGTATCCGTATCTGCACCCTATACATCCACTGTAACGGATGAACTACTTCCCCACACTCTTTAGCCAGCTAGACTGCATCGCTCCCTCTATAAACATTGTATGGGGCTAGCTATCCCCTTGACCACAGGAATACAAAGACGCCTAACTTCCTTAAAATGTACTCATCCTCGTGCTTAAGCTCGTTAGGTACACTTATGGAAGATTGACACCCTGTAGAGACCTTATACCATGGCACTTCATTTTTCCACACTCCCCGTTACAGAGTACCAGCCGTGCACTTGAACACTTCAAACCCCCTACCGAAGGCATCACCCGCACGGGCTCGTCCTTTTCCTCCATCCTACCCTTCCCTCCTACACCCCCTAGTGGACTTGAATCTACCTACAGTCCACCTTGATTCACCTATCATCGGTTATACCCAACCTAGTGACACTAAGGTCACCATGACCTAACACCATCTTCAATTACCTGTAAAGTTAATGAATAAGTTGTCAATCCTGTTATGGATCACTGTTTAGTTGTTTTAAAATTGTTGCAATGTCCGACTAAGATGGGGTTGTCCACTCACAGGACATTTTTGCTCCCCCACTAAATGCCTCCAGAACTCCACGCCTATATGTGGTCTTCCGGACGCATATGTAGAGCCTGTGGGGCTCGGATTCACCGAACCCTAGCACGCTGTCCACTCCTCTTTTCGTTGAACCTATTATTGATATTGTTGTTTATCTATGAGTCTAACCTCTCTATTTTCCTCCCCCTATTACTTTCTATGTTTCTACTTCTCTCCCCCGGGATCAGGAGCCGTGGCGGCGACAGTTCATCAGAGCAGGTACTGTACTATATCTTCTCTCCCATCAATCATATGGCCCCCCTGAACATCTGCTCCCTCAATGTACAGGGACTTGACATCCCACACAAACGGTCCAAAGCCCTCAAAGCCCTGGCGGCAGCCAAAGTCCACATAGCATGTCTCCAACAGACACATTTCTCCCAAAAACACACACCCAAATTCCTGAGTCAGGCGTACCCCCTGTTTTACTCGGCCTCCGCCGACTCTAAGACAAGGGGTACGCTCATAGCATTCCATCGTTCAGTGCCCTTCACTTTAACAACTCAAATAAACGACACAGCGGCCCGTTACACCCTTCTCACTGGACACATCTCCGACATCCCGTTAACAATAGTATCATACTACGCCCCTAACAAACACCCATCAGCTTTTATATCTCACCTACTTAATGTTGTTGAATCCCATAAGATCGGCACCACAATCATATGCGGAGACTCAAACCAAGTAATTAACTCCTTCCTAGACAAATCACCGCCAGCCCCTAACCCACCTACACCAAATTTTTCACTACAGCAGTTATTAACCAAACACTCCCTCGTCGACGCATGGCGTGAAACAAACCCCACCAGCAAAAAATACACCCACTACTCCTGCCCACACAAATAATTTTCTCGCATCGACCATATCCTGATCCCAAACAACTTGATCCCCGAAATAATCACTTCAACCCTAACCCCATACACATGGACAGACCATTCTGCCGTCAACTTGACTCTAGCGTCCACGATTCCCAGATCCCGCGACACCACCTGGTGTATCAACGACACTACTCTAACACACCCCTCCCACCATATGGTAATTGAAGCAGCCATCAAAGATTACCTCTCCACCAACTCTACAACAGAGATCTCAGCCATTACCCTATGGGAAGCACATAAGCCCGTAATTAGAGGCAAATTGATTCAACTAGCCACCTCTCTCAAGAGGGAATGCAAAACTATGTACCAGCAACTGGAAACAGAATTTTCTGCTAGCCATGAGGCCTTCCATACCAACCCCAACGACACAAACAGACGAAGGTTAGATAAAGCTAAACTTGAATTTGACCTCTTCCTCACTGATTCTGCAGAAAAATCCCTACGCAGATACCACCACAAACTATACACTAAGGCTAATAAACCCGACACGCTGATGGCACGCGCTTTGAAAACGGTCAACAATCCCCCCCATACCATCCGTCTTAAAACAGGTAGGCATGCATATACAAGTAATCCAGTAAAAATATTGGAAACATTTAGAACAAAACTTTCCCAACTGTACTCCAACACTACGACCCCAGACACTGCCTCACTGGACAACTTATTCGATAACATTTCTCTACCCACCCTATCCGAGTCACAGCGTGCAATGCTAGACTCACCTATCACGGAACCCGAAATATTACAGGCAATCAAATCACTCAAACCCCATAAGCGCCCTGGTCCCGATGGCTTCTCAGCCAACTATTACAAGCAATTCGCCCCTATTCTAACCCCCATCCTCACCAACGCTTTTAATGCCATACGACAAGGACTTACATTTAGACCTGAGACACTGACGTCTCTATTGTCATGCTTCCCAAGCTTAACTCAGACCATTCCTCCTGGTCAAATTACAGACCAATCTCCCTCCTTAATCTTGATGTAAAATTGTTGGCAAAAGTACTAGCCTCTAGATTGAATCAGATAATTGGAGAACTAATACATCGCGACCAGACAGGATTCATTCCCACACGTGAAGCAGGAGACAATATCAGACGCGCACTGCTCCTTTCTCATATAGCAAAAACTAGGCAAATCCCAGCGTGCTTTCTATCTCTTGATGTCAGAAAGGCTTTTGACACAGTATCGTGGACATATATGCAATACACCCTACAACGGTGGGGCATGGGCACCCACTTTCTCTCTGGCCCAGCTTGTCAGAACACATCCTGACATCAGGAGTATAGAACATGGCGGAATCCATCATAAAATCAGCCTATTTGCGGATGATATCTTAATCTTTCTCACAGCGCCACACATCTCCGCACCAAATCTTATCTCCCTTCTGAACGAATTTGCCAAAGTCTCAGGTCTACATGTTAACGCCCACAAATCTCAAATGTCTAATATCTCCTTATCCCCATTAGAGATTCAACAGATACAGTCTTCCTTACCTTTTAAATGGGAACCCCAAGATATAGCTTACTTGGGTATTAAGCTTACAGCAAATATCCCCAATTTGTTTGCGACTAATTATCTCCCCCTCCTTAAAAAAGTGACACAGCTTCTAACCCAATGGTCGACGCTACCGATCTCATGGCTAGGCAGAGTCAATGTTGTCAAAATGGCCGTCCTACCCAAATTCCTATACCTGTTTAGGGTCCTCCCTATCCCCGTCCCATCATACTTCTTACGCTTGATACAAAGTAAAATCATGTCATACATATGGGGCCACTCCAAACCCAGATTACCCAAACAAACTCTATACCTACATAAACTAAGTGGTGGACTTGGTGTGCCTAACTTCAACACTTACTACTTAGCTGCACAACTATCGCAATTGACCAAATACCACGCCACTAAAGAAGCACCACTATGGGTTGCTATAGAGTCGACCGAGATAGACCCCTTATCGGTAGCCAACATGCTATGGCTACACCCTGCAGACAGGACAAATATCACTAACCCTATCACTAGACATTCGCTCAAAATCTGGGACAAATTGAAAATATCGCACAACCTACAATCTCAACACAATCCCTTATTATCTTTCCTGAAGAACCCATCCTTCAGCCCTGCCTGGGAATCCCCTACCTCCTTTCGAAATTGGCTCTCTGCAGACCTATTCCGACTCTATAAACTGTCCACGGCTGCTTCCTTCCTCCCCTTTTCATTCCTCTGCAACACACACAACCTTCTCAAATCCAAACTCTTTCGCTACCTTCAAATTAGAAATTTCTATGCTCCTCTCCTTCACACTGGCTCGCCCCTCACCCAACTCTCTCCATTCGAAAAATACTGTAACAAAGACCCACATGCCAGAGGAATCATATCAGCACTATACCGTCAACTCAGCGATACACCAACGCATACCCCACCATCTTACACCACCAAATGGGAGACAGATTTAGGAAACACCCTAGACGTATACGACTGGTCCACCATTTGGTCCGCCACCTCCTCAGCATCACCTAATATCTTCGCAATCGAGACAAATGTTAAAGTACTTTCTCGTTGGTACCTAGTACCCACTAGGACCGCAAAGTTTAACACCACGTCTTCTGCGCTATGTTTCCGCGGATGTAACGATCTAGGCACCTATTTCCACACATGGTGGAGCTGCCCTATCGCTCAAGACTTCTGGCAGAAAGTCTTTGACCTTATATCCCAGATGTTTGGTCACACAATACCGAAAAACCCGAAGATCGCGCTGCTAAACCTTAAACCTGATAACCTTACACGCCCCCAATTCCAACTATTAATACATCTTACCACCGCAGCCAAACAAACGATAGCGAAAGCCTGGAAATCCCCCCTCCTAATCCTCTCTGAAACCAAAGGCAGGATGAACAAAGCTATGATACACTCTAAAATGTTAGCTATTGAAACCAATAAGGTTGGCAAATTTGAAACAAAATGGCGCCCTTGGATTAGGCACAACCTCCCCCCGGGCTTCAATGAAGACTTGCTAAGACCCTGTTAACACCACCATCTTCATCCACATTTACTCATATACTGCTGACCCCACTCTGCTGATCCGGATACTCCCATATCCCCCCTCCTCTTCTTCCCCCTTTGTTCTTAACCTACTTTTCCTTATTCCCCTGTTTCTCTACCTATCTACTCCTCAACTTGCTACTCCTTTTCTTTCTTACATAATTGTTTTTGTTATGATTGCAGAACGGGCAGAAATCGCTCCTTAATTGTATCAGTATATAAGGTTCCCTTCAAATACTTGTTCTAAACAGAGCACTCACATGGGATCTCTTGTTCACTACGGCCATGGCCTTCAATAGCTAAAATCTTTAATTCCTTAGGTATCACACCCAAACTCCTTCTGACCCTGAATCGTCAACACAAGTCAACTTCGTGAGACTACTGAGATAATAGCCCATGCTACCCGGCCACAGCAAGTACCCACCGGGGTGTCCAGGAGCATGGTGCTTTTATACACTTACCTGCAAGACTCTCCCCCCTATATAAGCCCTTACCATGGCCTTCCCACCCAACCCACCAACCCCCCAAGAGGTCCCAACGAGTGACATATTTCTCATACGCCTGTTGCTGCCCTTGCATCTGTTATGTTCCATGTTTACAACATCTATCCAATGTTATGTAATTCAAAATCTGTAAAACCCAATAAAACTCTTTGAAACAAAAAAAAAAAAAAAAAGGACATGCTTCTAACCCTACATAGGTCTCTCCAAGCAGACTTCGCCACCATTACACATAAGTTTGACAGAGAACTGTCGATACTGGGAGACAGAATGGACCAAACAGAACATGCCATCTCGGATACCACAGCTACGGTTAACACCATGATAGACAATAACGAAGAAGGAGAAGAAGAAAGGAAATGGCTACGTGCCAAAATCGCGGACCTCGAGGACCGCTCGAGGAGAAACAATCTGAAGTTAATAGGGGTCCCGGAAAGCGTTGCCTCTCAGGACCTCGCGAATTTCCCCTCTGATCTGTTTCTCACTCTCATACCAGATTTGACGTCTTTAAACTTGACCATAGATAGGATACATCATATCCCCAAACCTTCCTTCCTCCACAACGACATACCCAGGGATGTCCTTATGAGGATCCATTTTTTTACCACTAAGGAATTGATCCTTCAAAAAGCACGCCCACTGGGAAGACTGTCAGACCCATATGCGAACATCCAAATATTCGCAGATTTATCCAAACATACTCTTGATATGAGACGCCAACTGAATACCATAACCAAAACTCTCCACAACAACAATATCCCCTATAAGTGGAAACACCCTACCAAAATCAGCATGGACCACGATGGGACAACTCATCTGATCTCTAACCTGGAAAGAGGCATTACACTCTTAAAGGATTGGGGCATTGTACCAATCCAAGCGCCCCAACTTACCAACTGTCCTCCACAGGGGAAACTTACTCCAACATGGGCCTCAAAACCACATGGCAACCCGAAAGAGGAACCGCTGACCGACGATGAAACATCTTCCTCTGCACTACATTACTTCCCTTAAGGTAGTCTGTGCACCGTTGCGCTAAACCAACCAGGACTGTTAACCTCCTCTATGGATAATACAGCCTATACAGATTTCATAGGCTGTAAACCGACTCTCTTTTATTTTTCTTGTTTTACTCTTCCTCTCTTGGCTCTGCTTCTCATACATGTATTCACAGATTGCACCAATGAAATCAACCAAAGCCACACAATCAACGGAAGCAGCATAGAGCTCCTAGGATCTCGTGGACACACAAGGGGCAACAAAGGGATTGATCATGGCCATAGACACACCATAATTGTGAGTAAGAACACTTTAAAATTAGCATGGCTGAGTACTTATTGCTATCCACAAAAGTATAGAATTTATAAATAGTGTTGAGCGAACCCGGACTGTAACGTTCGGGTCCGTACCGAACTTTCGGGTGTCCGTGGCACGGACCCGGACATTTCAAAAATCGTTCGGGTTCGGTCCGGGGTTCTGCTATTTTACTCCACGTGTTGAGAAGCTGCAGGGCAGCCAATCAACAAGTGTTTCACTGGTTTGCCCTTAGAAGCCATCACAGCCATGCCTACTAATGGCATGGCTGTGATTGGCCAGTGCATCATGTGACCCAGCCTCTTTATAAGCTGGAGTCACAGTGCTGCAGTCACATGCTCCTTGGGTTAGTGTAGGGAAAGGTAGCTGACTGCGTGAGGGACAGATTTGAGACATTTTAAGACCTGATCCTGCATCCTGAGATAGATTACTTTACTACTGCTGTCTGTGCTGTTGCTCTGAGGACAGATAGCAGAAATTAGAGATTTCAAA
>BLSH010180383.1:453327-472370 GCA_018402905.1 Glandirana rugosa
TTTTATCTAATCGTCAGTCGATTTGTTATGTGTCTGTACCGAAAGAGTGTCAGAGAGTGTCGCAGATCGTTAGTAGAGGAGGATCTATCCTTGCTCCCTCACTTTTTATATTGTCTTACACGTAAAAGACTTGTCATATAGTTTCTGTCGTATATATGTGCATTCTGAATATGTCCCTCGAAACAAAGTAGGGTCACATAGTAGACTCCGACAAGTGAAGTGACCCATATACCTCCCAAATGTAGGTGAAATTAGTGGGTTTTTTTGCAAAAAAAGAAAATGCACAGTCCAACGAAATTGACTGTGGTACACGTTTAACTTCGTGTAGAGGAACTAGACGTCTACTTTCTTTGTCACCGACGACACTATCGACGACATAAGTGTGTCGTTAGACGGTCTTTTACACTTTCCCCCTCCCCCCCATTACCCAATACTCTTGTCCCGCATAATGGACAGATGTTACTACTTCTAAGAAACCATCACACATCGTACTGGATACGGTTTTTCAACACTTTCATAAATATAGATTTTTATATTTTAACGGGCGCGAGTAAACCATGGAAGCAGCTATCACAGCAGCCACTGTTTCTTTCATCTGCAGATCAAGGAGATGTGCTTCAATTTGCACATGGTGTCAGTTAAAGCAACCTGACACGTAAAAGAAAAAAACGTTTTTTTGGGTGATTAAAGTGGATGTAAACCCTCCATATACCCAGTGAAGTGAACAGCCTCAGATGATACACTGGGATGAAACAAAGCTCCCTGTATAAGTCTTACGTGTATATATGCTGTCTTTGATATACTGTTCAGAAAATGCACATTCTGTTATATTTTTCACTCCCTCGTTCCTATCTAGGAGGAGATGATTGCTAGACGCTGTGAGAGACTGTGAGAAAGCCATGTCTGTGTATTGTTTAGCTGACTGCTAATCTATTTTTAGCAACCTCCTCCATCTCTAAATTCTATGTCCCCTCTCCAACAACGTGTGAGAACTTATCAGGCTGATCACAGAGCTACAGAGGAAGAGACAGCTATGGGACATAGCTCTTTGAAGAGAGATAAGAAAACACTACAGATAAAAGTGTCCAACTCAAATTCCATGAATCGAGTTTACATCCACTTTAAGTAAAATTAATTTCTCTTTAACCCCTTAACAGGACACAGTATAGAATTTATACATTTTACCATACAATATAAAAATAAATAATACTGTGCTTAGGTTATAAAGACAATAAGCGGACAACAGCTAGCATAAATTGTGGGCAACAACATACAAATTTAAAGTAAAGGGATGCAGCGCTTAAATGTCCATAAAAGTAATACAAACATCCATAAATCCCGATAGGTGAATGAACCTTGATTAAAAAGATTAACAGTGATCTTCCCCCAACACCACAGTAAGCCAAGCCTCTTACCCTTACAACTGGACCACTAGAATATAGGTGGTCAAAAACGCCCAAACATCAATCCACCACGGACTGCTCCAGCAGCAGATACTAAATACCTGTATCGACACACGTAGGGGAGGGGTGAGGTCAGTGTGAGCAGCAGCAGTCATACGAGGGATGAAGAGCTGCTAATAGACAATAACTGTGCAGCTTTATCTGATGGTTTTAAACACATTGTATGTCATAGAGTGGTGCGCTGGAAGCACCATTAGATTGTGAGTACCTCTCTTAAAGATTTTTAATAAATTGTGTGTTTTTTAAACGATATAAGCACTATGTAGATAATTTTTCCATTCAATATGCATGGAGGAGATTGATCCAAGGAGCAGCACAGGAGTCTGGAGATCCAGTGTTAATTTATCCCAGGGGTGGCTCAGCAGCACTGATTGGCCAAACTTAGTTGTGAGGTCACACACCCTGAGGTGAAGAGAATACCGTGGGGGGAGCACAGAGTGTTGGCACATTTTTTCATGTGGAGCACTAAAGCACAGAGTATTCAATTTTTTCACAAGTGGATACATCCCTAAATGGACTTAGAATTAGCAAGGCACATGGTTGGTGCAGAGGAGGATTTTATTTTTGCATGTTTTATCACAGCAGTATATATGGACTTGAAATGTATATGGCACTGAATTAACATGTTGGAGAAATGTATGTTTTTTTTATATTGCCATTGATGATTGTTATAGTGATAATTATTTAATTGGTGATATTGAATACAGCACAGATTATTTTGTTTAATATTAAACAACAGCGCAACACTATTATATTTATTTATAGTATTTTGCACAGACATATGGGAATGTGATCGGTGTCAGCAGCTGCATTTATACATACAGTTATGCTCATAAGTTTTCATACTTTGGCAGAATTTATGATTTCTTGGCAATTTTTCAGAGAATACTTTTCTGTCACTCATGGTTAGTGTTTGGCTGAAGCCATGTATTATCAATCAACTGCGTTTACTCTTTTTAAATTATAATGACAACAGAAACTACCCAAATGACCCTGATCAAAAGTTTACATACCCCACTTCTTAATACCGTGTATTGCCCCCTTTAACATCAATGACAGCTTGAAGTCTTTTGTGGTATTTGTGGATGAGGCTCTTTATCTTCTCAGATAAAGCTGCCCATTCCTCTTGGCAAAAAGCCTCCAGTTCCTGGAAATTCTTGGGCTGTCTTGCACAAACTGCACGTTTGACATCTCCCCAGAGTGGCTCAATGAGCCTGAGATGGAATTTATGATTTCTTGGCCATTTTTCAGAGAATATGAATGAGAACACAAAAACATTTATTTCACTCATGGTTAGTGTTTGGCTGAAGCCATTTATTATAAATCTACTGTGTTTACTCTTTTTAAATCATAATGACAACAGAAACTACCCAAATAACCCTGATCAAAAGTTTACATACCCCAGTTCTTAATACTGTGTATTGCCCCCTTTAACATCAATGACAGCTTGAAGTATTTTGTGGTATTTGTGGATGATAATGTTCTTTATCTTCTCAGATGGCAAAGCTGCCCATTCCTCTTGGCAAAAAGCCTCCAGTTCCTGGAAATTCTTGGGCTCTCTTGCATGAACTGCACGTTTGAGATCTCCCCAGAGTGGCTAAATGATATTGAGGTCAGGAGACTGAGATGGCCACTCCAGAACCTTCACTTTATTCTGCTGTAGCCAATGACAGGTCGACTTGGCCTTGTGTTTTGAATCATTGTCATGTTGGAATGGCCAAGTACATCCCATGCGCAGCTTCCTGGCTGATGAATGCAAATGTTCCTCCAGTATTTTTTGAAATCATTCTGCACTCATCTTGCCATCAATTTTGACCAAATATTCTGTGTCTTTGTAGCTCACACATCCCCAAAAACATCAGCAATCCACCTCCGTGTTTCACAGGCCTTGTTGACTACTCTCCAATTGTAGCGTTTATGACTGTGGCCAAAAAGCTCAATTTTGGTCTCATCACTCCAAATGACTTAGTGCCAGAAGGTTTGAAGCTTGTCTCTGTGCTGTTTGGCGTATTGTAAGTGGGATAATTTGTGGCGTTTGTGTAGTAATGGCTTTCTTCTGACAACTCAACCATGCACCCCTTCTTTCTTCAAGTGCCTCCTTATTGTGCATCTTGAAACAGCCATATCATATGCTTTCAGAGAGTCCTGTATTTCACCTAAGTTATTTGTGAGTTTTTCTTTGCTTCCCGAACAATTTTTCTGGCATTTGTTGCTGAAATCTTAGTTGGTCTACCTGACCGTGGTTTGGTTTCAATAGAACCTCTCATTCTCCACATCTTGATTAGAGTTTGAATACTGCTGATTGTCATTATCAATTCCTTGGATATCTTTTTTTTATATCCCTTTCATGTTTTATACAGTTCAACTACCTTTTCCCTCAGATCCTTTGACAATTCTTTTGCTTTCCCCATGACTCAGAATCCAGAAACCTCAGTGCAGCACTGGGTGAAAGATGCAAGGATCTGTCCGGAGTCCAGAAATTCATTGTCCTTTTATACACACACACTAATTACAAGCAAACAGATCACAGGTGAGGATGGTTACCTTTAATAGCCATTCAAACCCCTTTGTGTCAACTTGTGTGCATGTTATCAGGCCAAAATCACTGGCGTATGTAAAATTTTGATCAGGGTCATTTGGGTAGTCATTGCGCTTTTATTGGTTGCACTATGAGGTTCTGTTCTTCTTTTATGGCTGTGTTAGCTGAGCTCATTTGATCTCATTTGCCTGATATCCAATATTTCTGGTAAGAAGTGTGTGTATCCTGGTGGCTTGGATTTTTTAGAAACACTGGCTCCTTTTGGGATCTGCATGGGATTATGATTATTAACTATTGAATTGAACATTACTTTTAGAGACTCTATTTCACTTTATATATGTGGATTGCTTGATTAATATAATTAAAGAGATAGTGCACCCCTTTTTTGAGCATTGTCACGTTTATTTTGTACCCAGAAATTGTTAGTGTGCAGCTGTCATTTCCTTTATACACTTAGCATGGATTTTTTGTTTGTAATTGTAAGTATGCCTATCTGCTTTACAAAAGGGTCATATTGGGGGATATTTATACTGCCCTGGCATTTTAGGATACAGTGAGTACAGTGTTGCATGAGTAATTGTCATTGAAAGTGTGACAGTGCTTAAAACTGACAATTGGCCTAGGCAGGAATGGGATGAAACATTCTGGTCTTGAAGTGGTTGAAGAGTAACACCACTTTTGTTGAGAAGAAAACATTCCCCTCTGCGTGATCTATGTACATTGCAGGGATTTTAACAAATTTTGTTGCAGAGTCCTATCTTTTGATATTCTGAAGAAACAGCAATTTGTTTGTCTTTTTCCATGTAAAAAGTGAATGTGAATGGGAGTGACTTTTTCATTATTTATCAGCTGCTGCAGT
This sequence comes from Glandirana rugosa, assembly GCA_018402905.1. NCBI lineage: Eukaryota > Metazoa > Chordata > Amphibia > Anura > Ranidae > Glandirana > Glandirana rugosa. The sequence continues at coordinate 458,189 of BLSH010180383.1, forward strand.
TGCAGGGTTCTAAAAAGGAAAGTGGCAGGGCCCAAAATCCCTCTAGCGGTGATTAACCCTTTGGGTATCTCCCTGAAAATGAAATTTTTGTTGCAGAGGATGCCCACAATCTGATTTGTATCTTAGTGCAGGAAATAACATGTTTGGGGTGTTCTTTACACCAGCTTTCCAGGTTGCCATATTGCATTGAATCTTACAGAAAATTACAGCTCTGTAAATTGAAAAGGAAAGGTACAGTATTTAAATTTTAAACAATAAGGATTGCTTTATTAAAGGATTAGAAATATAGCATATGAAGAAAAAGAAACACAAAAACCATTTGACATCGTGTGACATAGTACAATCAGTACGAAAGAAAAAGGTAGACAGCATCCAAAACCGTATCCAGGTCAAATGGAAAAATAAGTTTTAACAAGCACTACAGTCTCATAAGACCGCTCCCAACATACACACAATAATATTACCTATTACATCCCAAAGGAGAGTGGGAAAAATTGAGGAGGGAAGAGACATGGGGGAAGGGGGTAGGGGGCTACAGAACACCAGGGCCCACTTATCCAGGGGAGGGAGGGGACACATCCAATCCACACTACTGGGAAGTCCATGGCAGCCAAACCTTGTTGAATTTCCAGGGGCAGTCATGACTAATGTATGTCAGTTTGTGAAGAGGCAACGCAGCATCAATCATGGCTTCGCAGGACAACAGAGCAAGAGGGTTGGGGGAGGGCCACTTACAGATGATTTCCTTCTTGGCATAAAATAACAAATAAGAAATCAATAATTTGCTATGATGAGACTTTTGAGCATCATCGTGAATCCCCAACAGGGCCAGCTCTGAAGATATCAGGACCAACAACTCAAGTCTAAGGTTAATAAGCTCAAATACATCTGACCAAAAGGTATAAATTCCCAAAACATGTGAAAGTAGGTACCCAACTGAGTATGGCAGCGATGACAATGAGGGTCTCTGTCTGGGTATATTCTTTTCAGTAGCGCTGGGGTATAGTTTATACAATGTAAAAACTTAATTTGTATAAATTTATCTCTAGAGCAAATTACCAATTTGGGGCATTGCTCACAACAGTCCTCCCTGTCTTCCCTGTCTAGGGAGGGAATGTCCCGTTTTCATAGCTTCCACATTTTCTTAATTTTAGGGGTGTTATTAATGAGCAGGGTCCCATATAGTGCAGATAGAGGTTTCTCAAGATCCTTATGAAACAGCAGGAGGAGAAGAGGAGTGGGAAACTGAGCTTTGGCAGCATGGTGTAGCTGAGCATAGCGGAAAAACATCTAACCGGGTAGCCGTAACATCTGTGAAAGCTTGGGAAAGGTCAAAAGAGCAGATATAATATCTCATAGAGTCTTAATGCCATATTATGCCCACACTTGGGAATCAGGAATCAACCAGAATTGAGCTAATCTGGGACTCCCCCAGGGAGGCTGAATAGGGGACCAGCATTCATTCTGCAAAAACTGATACCTAGCTGCCGTCCAAACCTGCAGCGTTGCCCTAGCTGGACCCGGTACTGCAGCATATGCCCCGCTCCCCTATATACTAAGTTTTGTAGGTCAGACAGGGAACCCAAACAGGCAGCCTCCACCAGTATGTCAAGACTAAAACCACTGCCCAATAATATACTTGAAAGTTGAGTATGGCTAATCCCCCATTTGTGAAGGTGAAGGTGAAGTGTAGATTTGGCCAGATGAGGAAGGGTGCCATTCCAAGTAAAAAAGCCAACACAACGGTCCATGTCAGGATCCACACTAGGCAATTCCCAAGTAGGTAGTTACATTTAGGCAGAAGCATTATTTTAATGATATTAGAATGCCCCAGGAGATTTAATGGAAGCCCAGACCATGATGAGCACCTTTCTTTTTTTTTTTAAAATCAATACATTTTTATTGAAAGGTTTTCAATACAATTGCGTCATCAAAACGGTGACATTACAAATAATTGGAATAAAAGTAACAATAACAGTAACAGTAACAATAGTTGCCGCCTAGGAATCTATTGGTTGTCACTCTGATTATGATGATGATACAAGAAATTCAAGTCTAGTTGGTACAGGAAAGGAATTGCCTCCATGTAAGTGCAACCTGAGTGTAACAGCACATACTTGTCTATTGGACCTTCCTTGAGTTCAGCTGTAGGCATTAGCATATCGACATTGTTACTATATGTGTGACTCTGTTTGTCCCCTCATCTCCCCAAACACCCCTACTTGGGAACCCGCTGTGTTACAGAGGGGGGACGCGAGGGCAAGCCAGGGATTCAAAGTTAATATCCACGTGTAGTTTGGTTGGTCCCCTGTCTAGACAGTGTGAAACTGTGAAGCGGTTATCAGAGTGAGAAACCAGTTTGCTGGTAGCTATATCTGGAATCCAGGATTCCACCGTCAGGACCAGTTTGCGGTGTTAATAGTGTTGTTGTCAGTTAACCATATGGCCAGGATTTCCAAGCTTGATGGAATTTATCCAAAGTTAGGGAGTTCACTGCAATGGGCTTTTCCAACACTTTATGTGTGCCGACAATACTTTTTAGTTCTGAGAAATTGGGTGTTTGCTGTGATTTCCACCTCTGTAATATTAGGGATCTGGCTGCAATCAAAATGTGCGTGACTACTTGCCAATCTGTTTTGGGATAGATGTCTATCCCCACATTCAGGATGGCCAATTCTGGGTTGGGTTTAGTCAAGACCCCTGTACATTGCGCCATGAGTTTGAAAGTCTGGTTCCAAAACTGGTAATGACTGGGTATTCCCAAAGTACGTGCAAAAGATTCCCCACTTGCCCACACATTCTCCAGCAGAGTGGGGACTGCGTGGGATAGAATTTTGCCATCCTGAAAGGGGTGCAGTACTACCTGTTCCAAAGATTTAGGGACATTTCCCAGTGTGATTCACAGTGTGAGGAATACCGTATAGAGTGGAAGGCTTTTTTCCACTTTTCTATGGTGAGAGATTGTTTTAAGTCTTTTTCCCATCTAAGCATAGGTGCAGTTTTTTGGGGAGTGCTGTCGTTCTGGAGAATATTATACAGCACAGAGATGTCTCTGTTTTTTTTGTTAGATGGTTGTAGATAGTTCCATATTTTGGCATTCGTATGAAGGGTACCTAATGGGTGTTTGGATAGATAGGATAGGATTCTGGTGATGGTAAATGCTTCAGTTTGTGGTAGTTTGAATTGTTCTATGATGGTGTTTACCGTTCTTAATTTGGTATTGTCATATAGTTGGGATACTGTGTTAAGACCTTTGGCCATTAAGTGGGCCGTCGGAAGCATGGGGATCTTTGAACTTAGAATCCATAATGGGACCTCAATATTTTGTGAGATATCGAGTGTGTCGTGGTCTTGGGATATGAGTCTCCAAGCTTTAACCAATGCTTTCAGCGTGATTGGAAGGGACTGAAGTGGCCATAGGCTCCAAAGGTCTGTCACTAACAGCCAGTACAGGTCTTTGGTTGGTGAGATGTCTCGTTCTATTTCTACCCATAGAGTGGGCTCTTCCTTTATTAGCCGCTTTTTTAAGGGAGCCATTTGTGTTGCTTTGTGATAATTATGAATGTTTGGCATGCTCGCTCCTCCTAAGGACTTGCAACGAGAGAGCACTGATTTTGCGCATCTCGGTCTCTTGCCTTTCCATATAAATTTAGTGAGGACAGCATTAATTTTGAGTAGATATCTGTTAGGATTTGGGATAGGTACATTTCTGAAGATGTATAACAGCTGTGGGAGGATATTCATTTTAAAGGCCGCAAGTCTGCCACTCCATGCAAGTTCTATTCTGGATATTCTGTCTAGTTCATTAGAGATTTTGGACAAAATCAGAGGGATATTAGCTGGGATTAGCTGAGATACTTTGGGGGTTAGGGTTATGCCCAGATATGTTAATTCCTTAGTACACCAAGGGTATGGGAGAGTAGTTTGGATATGTTTGATTATCGAGGGTACACCTAGGTCTAATATTCTGGACTTGGAGGTGTTCACTTTATAGTAAGAAATGGCACTGAATTGTTGCAGGACCAGGACACTCTATCGAACGCCTTCTCTGCGTCCAGAGCTAGGAGCAGAGAAGGCGTTCCGGTGCTCTCAGCTTGGCTGATCACATCAATCACTCGTCTAGTTGCGTCTGAAGTTTGGCGGCCAGATACGAATCCTGTCTGGTCTCTTTTGATCAAAGAGGGGAGTACTTTCATAACTCTCTTTGCCAGCAATTTAGCAAAAACTTTGACATCACAATTAAGCAGAGAAATAGGACGGAAGTTAGATGGTACTGTTTGTTCTTTCCCCGGTTTGGGGAGAGTTATCACATATGCTCTCAACATCTCGGGGGGCAGGGAAGAGGTTGTTATAGCTTTCTTTTAGTAGGTGGGGGATTAATGTCTCTCGGTGTAATTTAAAATATTCATTAGGAAGGCCATCAGGGCCTGGGGATTTCCCATTCGGGAAGGATTTGATAATCTGTGATAATTCGTGGGGAGTTATGGGCTCGTTTAGATGCTGAAGTTGGTCCTCCGTGAGTTTAGGTAGAGAAATTCTGTTTAGAAAGTCCTGTATGTCTGATGTTGATGGTTGGGGAGTATTTGTATCTGTTTTTAAGTTATACAGAGCTCCATAGTATCTGCCAAACTCATTTGCAATTTCCTGGGGGTGTATGATTTTCTGGGAGTTGTGTGGATGGATTAGGTATGGGGTTTTCATTTTGGCTTGTTTAACTTTGATTCTGTTGGCCAGGTACATTCCCGATTTATTGGCCTGAGAATAAGAAGTGAGTTTGAGTCTGCGTAGTTGATAATCAGACTGCTCAAGGAGCAGTGAACGAAGGGTGTTTCTGAGTTGGAGGAGTCTGTCTGATGTTGGGGAGGAGGGGGCCATCTTATTTTTGGTTTCTATTAAGTGGATTTCAGATATTAAATCATGGAGTTTTTGGTTGTGTTCTTTCTAAGCTCTGGAATTTTGCTGGATATAAATCCCCCTTATGAATGCTTTATGGGCATTCCATAATGTCCAGGGGTCTTCTACTAATGGGGCGTTAAGTTCAAAGAATTCCCGGAGGTGTTGAGAGACATATTCAACACATTTCTGATTTTGTAAGGTTTTAACATTACATCACCATATACTGTAGATGCTTGGTCCTTCGGTCCCTGTTCCTCCAGTGATATTAACGTTGCTGCGTGTCTGACCACTTTATATCTGAAATACTAGAGGAAGAGGCCCTTTGGAGAAGCCACCAGTCTGTCATTATCATGTCTATTCGGGAGTAAGTACGATGTTTGAGGAGAAAAAAGTATAATCTTTGTTGCGCATTGTGGCACCTCCAGACATCGTACACCCCCTCTTTATGGAGAAAGGGCCCCAGTGAGGGTCCACTTTTCCTCGCGTTAGAGGATGTATCTAAGACTGGGTCATTGACCAAGTTAAAGTTTCCACAGATAAATACATGACCATATCTACAGGAATACAGAACTTTTAAGAGTCTATGAAGAAATCTCAGCTGATGTGTGTTAGGGGCATAAACCGTTACCATTGTTAACAGAATTTTGTTGATGTCACACGTGAGAACAATGTACCTCCCTTCTTCATCCGCTATCACATTTTTTAGTCTAAAGTCCAGGGTATGTTTAAAGGCTATCATTACTCCTTTGTTTTTTTGAGAACTATTGGCCATGAACAGATGAGGGTAGTCTTTATGTTTACAGTTGGGATGATTCAGTTTCTGAAAATGAGTCTCTTGTACACTAACTATGTCCACTTTCTTAGAGGTGGCTTCTTCCCATAGAGAAAATCTCTTGGCTGGGTGGTTAAGACCATTGGCGTTGATTGATAAGCAGGTGATGGTCATTTATGTTAAGTAGGAAAGTTTAGGTCTGGTATTACCTGATATGGCATGGTTGTTTTGTACTGGTCCTCTGACGGTGGTTCCTAGCTTCGATCAGTCAATCTTGGCAGCTGAGTATAGAGAACTGGAACTAGAGTATGGAACAAATAAAAAACGTAAGAAAAAACATAAGAAAAAGCATAAAAAGGGGATCTGAATGTCCGTAGGGGCCATCTGGGATGTTATTATCCACATGGCCAGGGACTAGATGTGGTTAAGCCCGAATGTAGTGTTGTTAGGTACCCCCATAAGTGTATTTTGCTTTGGCTGGGCATTTGCGTGATACTATTTGCCATTCCTCTTCTCTTTGGAGTGGGATGTTGGGGTGTTGTTGTGCTGGGAGAGTCACTATGGGTAGAATGCCCCATAGTGACTCATAGCTTTTGAATCCCTTCCTCCATGGATGTTATGATGGACGTGCTGCCTTCATGTGTGACAGACAGAGTCGCTGGGTATTTCCAGCAGTGGGGGATGTTGTGATTCCTTAAGGCTTTGGTAATTGTTGCTAGTTTTTTTCTTTTTTGTAACGTGTACTTGGACAGATCAGGTAGCATCTGCAGGCCTGCAAATTCTCCTGGCAGTTCAGTGAATTTTTTGAATGCGAGTGTAATTGCCTCTTTAGATCTGTAGTAGTGCATTCTCATGATAACATCCCTGGGAACATCAGAGGCTAGGAAAGATGGTTTAGGGAGTCTATGTATCCTGTCTATTAGTAAATCTGCCGCAGATAGTGTTGGAGCTATTTTACCAAACAGTTCTGTCACATACTTTTGAAGCTGGTCCGGGGGGATGTTTTCTGGAATGCCCCTTATTTTTAAGTTGTTCCTCCTCGCCCGGTCTTCAATGTCTGAGATTTTGTCTTTAAGCCATTTTATCTCCTCTGCCTGATCGTTGTGAGCGTCCAGCGTGGAGTTGAAATAGGAAGTTATTTTGTCTATGGATGTTTCTGTATGTGCCACTCTATCTCCCAGGTCATATAGCTCCTGCTGGAATTGCCTCACACATTCACTAATGTCTGTTTGCATTGATGTCCTGAGCGATATCAGCATCCCCTTAAAGGTTATGTCTGATATTGGCTGTCCCAGTGCGGGGAAATTGTCTATGGGGTCTGGATTGGCATTGTGCTTGTGGCTGGCCATAGCACACATGTGGCTTACTTCCATGCCGTTCTCCTCCTCCTCCAGCCAGTCTCTGCGTGGCCATGATTTTGCTGGGTTCTGGGTGGAGGGAGTGGAGGATCCGGACAAGCCTCCACTCCCACTTGTGGTGCTGTTGGTGGGTCTCTGCCGCTGCTCCCTGTACTCACTCCCGTGCCGCGTGTCTGCTGGGGCCGCCGCCATCTTGAGTAGGCCTGCTGGAACCGGATTGGAAGAAGCTGGCCAGCTTCTTCACCTGCGCCCCGTCTTTCTTCTTGCACGTCATTCTTCGCTCTCGCAGGGGTGTGCTAGGGCTTTGTGTGTGCCCGTATGGTGTCTGGGGTACCCTCCATCATCGTTTGTCCCGGGTGGCCGAGCGGAGCTGCTAGGTCAGACGTCCATCTTCTCCGCTGGTTGAGCACCTTTCTTTAAGGAGAGAAAGTAGGGGGAGGAGATTGCAGGCATAATGTTAGGAGACATCCCTAGTTGCCTGCACTCCTAGGTATCTAAATTCAATCACTCATCGCAATAGTGAGGGTGTTAGGAAAAGACTTGCTAAGGGTTAATTGCAGTTGGTTGTGGTTTCCTCTAATCCCGGGGCAGCAGCAGCCCTATTTAAACTTCCTGCTTCCTGTAGCAAATGCTGTCCGTTCTACAACGTTTAGTGTGAGTTCCTTGCTTCCTGACTATCTGATACCTGTTCCTGTGACCCGGCCTGGTTGACCCTGCTCTGAATTCTGCCTGCACCGACCCCGGCTACTACGACCACTCTACTGCCTGCTCCCTTGTACCTTGCTGCCTGAACGTTACCGACCCAGCCTGCACCCGACCATCCATCTGCCTGAACCCTTGTACCGCACCGCCCGTCAGTTACCGACCCGGACTGCCTCACGACCCTTCTGCCTGCACTAGCTCCAGCGGACATCTACGTTGCATCAGTGACTGTCCAGCCCTCGTGCCCCCCCGTGCTCCTGAGTTCCCTGTCTGCACTACCAGGGACTCACGAACCGGGGCCGCAAGAGAGGTACCCCCTGCATAAGCCAGACTCCATCACCAGGTACGTGACAGAGGGGCTGGCTAGGGCAGATTTCTGATCATCCAAAGGGAAAAGGACTGATTTGGACCAGTTCATTTTAATGCCAGAGAATGATACAAAGTAATCAAATATCTCCAGGGCAGCCATGAGTAAAGGACCCACATCATTTAAATAGAGTAGGGCATTGTCTGCATAAGAGGGACAATTTTTCCTCTAGCCTCCCAATCTTCAATCCATGGACCACCGGATACTCCCTGACTATGAATGCCAAGGAGAATCCAAGGCCAGGGCAAACAAACTAGGAGACAGGGGACATCTCTGACGAGTACCTCTATACAACAAGAATGGATCAGAGATGCAGTCATTGGTAAGAAACCCGAGCCCTGGGCTCCGATAAAGCAACTGAAATCCAATGCAAAAAATAGGGCCAAACCCAAAACGACATAGGACCTTCCCGAGATATACCCATTCTACAGTATCAGATGCATTTTCTGCTTCTAGGGAGACCACTACACAAGAACCAGGATTATCATGAGTCAGAGATAGGTTCAAAAAGAGGCGTCTGATGTTGATATTGGTGCCCTCACCTGGCATAAAACCAGTGTGATCAACTTGAATAAAAGTAGAAATAACTGTAGACAAGCAAGAGGCCAAAATCTTAGCAAGAATCTTAGCTTCCACATTTAGCAAGGATATGGGCCTATAGGAGGCACACTCCTGTGGGTTCTTGCTAGGTTTGTGCACACAATGATCGCTTCCTCCATGGACTCGCAAAGGGATTCTAACTTTGTAAACTCAGAGAAAAGAGCAGTATATCTAGGGGCAAGCAGGTCAACATATTGAGAATAAAATTCCATTGACGAATCATCTGCATGCAAGTTTTTCTGCCCTGTAGCCCCTCTATGTCAGCTTGAACCTCCTCCAAAGTAATATCCACTTATAGCCAACTTCTATGAGAGTCTTTGAGCATGGGAAAGTCCTGTAAATCAGAAAGTGAAAACTAAGCCCCAGAAGTATACACCTCCTTAAAAAATTCAGTAAATCTGGCATTAATTTCTTTAGGGGATGTCACAAGCGAACCCCGCACATCCCGGTTGTCCGCAATATGAGTGGAGGCCACCTGACCTTTGGCCAACTAGGCCAATAGTCGACCATTTTTGTCACCATACTCAAATATTCTTTGAGCAGAGTGCAGCATAGATTTCTTGGTTTGCTCAGTTCTATAGACAGAAAGCTCTCTCAGCACCTGCAACCAGGTCAAATGGTTATCTCTAGTCTGAGATGCCACATAAGCCATCTCATACATCCCAGCCTCCTCTTCTAGAACCTCCAAGCATTGAGATGCCTCTATCTACAGTGAAGAGATACAGGAAATATATTCTCCTCTAACCCAGGACTTGAAGGCATCCCACATTACACTAGAATTAGCAGACTCCTCGTTAAGGACCCAATAGTTACAGACAGCTTCCATTAGTGGTTCCTGTATCTTAGTGCCCAGTACCTTGAGAGATGCCACAGCCGCAAACTTGGGGCATTAGAGATCGAAAGGGGAGGACTGAGGGAGGCATGATTGAACACTAACTGCATTATATCATACAAAACAAGTACATTAGCAGGGGGAGGCAAATATAAACCCATCAAAACCAACCGTTTATCAGAAACAAGAGCATGCAGGATCACATATCTGCCCTATAGGTCCATACGCATGTCCAATACTTGAAAAGGGAAGGATCTGCAAATTAGGATACTGGCTGCCCTAGCATAATTGGAATATGTGGAGTGGTAGTGCGCCCCCACCCATGGTTTCCGGAGACCAAGTATCCTGGAGCCAACCAGATGGGTCTCCTGTAGAATGCATACACGAGGGGCAGACTTCTGCAGGAATTTGAATACAAGGGACCTCTTAACAGCCAAGTTTAGACCCCGGACATTCCAGGAAGTTATACATATACGAGACATAGGTAGACAGTAGAAATGTAAAAACAGTAAGGATAATTGTGGGGCAGACGGAATGCAGACCAAAAGGACAAAGTACTGGCCAATAGACTCCTGCTGCTAAAGGCATATACTGGACATTCAAGTTAAAAAACACCATGTCAGTAAACAAAAGAAAAGAGGCAACTGACCCCCAGTGAGAGAAACTACCGCCAAAAACAAATAACGTCTCCATAATATCTGCAATGGCAGAATATATAACCCCCCACCCCACATTCCCCACAGAAGCAAGAAATATATATTGTTCCCCAAACCCCCAACAGTAACAGAACTAGGGAGGGCGTGAATCCTTAAGCAGCTAGGAGAGAGAGAAACCTCCAGCAGGTTCAACAGAATTACTGGTACAGATGCAAGGATCCATGGTCTCATGGGTAAAACCCAGGGGCACACTCTTAGTTATAGGAACAGGTACAGGAAAAAGGAGGAGAAAAAAATGTATATACGGAACAAAAAAATACAAAATACAAAATACAACCTCCCCTCCACACACATCCACTGTGAAATAGAAAGCCATCTCAGTTCTGTATATGGGCAAAACATAAGCTGTGACTTAACCAGTGTCCGCCAAGGTGTGGAGTAGTTCAGTGATAACCCAGCCAAGTAACTATATACCTGTTAGTTTAACTTCTATAGCTGGGAAGATGCTGGAGAGTTTAATAAAAGACCACATAGATGAGTTCTTGTTGGAAAAAAATGTTTTAAGCAACAGACAGCATGGATTCCTGAAAGACAGAAGTTGTCAAACAAACCTAATTTCTTTTTATGAGGAGGTAAGTAAAACCTTGAACAGAGGGGTGGCTGTGGACGTGGTATACTTGGATTTTGCAAAAGCGCTTGACACCGTTCCCCACACACAGCTAATGTGTAAGGTAAAGTCCACAGGCTTGGAAAGATCAGTTTGTAAATGGATAGAAAACTGACTAAAAGACCAAATTCAGAGAGTAGTGGTTATTGATTCTTACTCTGAATGGTCTAAGGTTATCAGTGGTGTACCCCAATGTTCAGTGTTGGGACCCTAACTTTTCAATATATTTATAAATGATATAGGGTCTGGGATTAAAAGTACCATTTCAGTGTTTGCAGATGACACCAAGCTATTCAGTGGAATAACACCCTTACAGGATGTCTCCAACTTACAAGCAGACCTCAATGCACTGTCTAATTGGGTGACTATGTGGAAAATGAAGTTTAATATTGATAAATGTAAAGCTATGCATTTGGGGGCTAAGCATATGAGTGCATCGTACATACTAGGCGGAATCCATAGGGGAGAAGGATCTGGGGGTTTTGGTAATGCATAAGCTTAATAATGACATGCAATGCCAAGCTGCAGTTTCCAAAACAAGCAAAATCTTTCTTGTATTAAGAGAGGTAAGGACTCCAGAGATAGAGACAGCATTTTCATTAGTAAGACCTCATCTGGAATATGCAGTTCAGTTTTGGGCACCAGTGCACAAGTGCAGAGAAGGGCAACCAAACGAATAGGCATGGAGGAGCTCAGCTATGAGAAAAGATTAGAGGAACTGAATTTATTCTCTCTTGAAAACAGGAGATTAAGGGGGGATATGATCAACATGTACAAATACATAAGTGGTCCATATAGTGTTTATATAAGAGTTATTTACTTTAAGGTCATCACAAAGGACAAGGGGGCACTCTTTACGTCTAGAGGAAAAAAAATTTCATCTCCAAATATGGAAAAGTTTCTTCACAGTTAGAGCTCTGAAAATGTGGAATAGACTCCCTCCAGAGGTGGTCTTGGCCAGCACGGTAGATTGCTTTAAAGAAATGCCTGGATTCTTTCCTTAATGTAAATAATATAACTGGGTACTAACATTTTTAGGTAAAGTTGATCCAGGGTGAATTCCGATTGCCTCTCGGGGGATCAGGAAGGAATTTTTTCCCCCCGCTATAGCAAATTGGATCATGCTTTGCTGGGGTTTTTTGCCTTCCTCTGAATCAACTGTGGGTGATGGATTGTATGGTTATATATCATTTTTCTATTTTTTTTTTTGGTTGAACTAGATGGACTTGTTTCTTTTTTCAACCTGACTAACTATGTAAGTTCAAGAAGTCTATCACCATCTACCAACTCATGTAATCCAAACTGTTGTAGCAGGCAAAAAGGGCAGACATCACAATATGGAGACCCAATTGATATTCAGTAGGCAAACAGCTGTAGCAGAATTTAAGGCTATAGACATAGATATAACCTGGTCATGGGTGCAATTAGCCCAGCTGGTATTCAAGGGCAGAAGCCATCACACTGCAGGCCCAACAGGACCTTGCAGAACTATTGAATAATGCACAGCAGATAAGTGAACATTATAACCGATGAACATGGAAGGCACATCAGGCCAGTGGTGAAGCGGTGAGGTATTTAACCAAGAAGCACCATCTTAGGGGAAGGTGAAAAATCCAATGGTTTCCCCATCCTGGACCCTCAATTTGGCAGCATGCTGTAACGTATATCCCGGGCCCACAGTGCCACTTTGACTTGACCAAAGGCTCTGTGGATCTTTTGCGTTTCAACTGAATAGTCGGCAAAATATAGCAGTTTAGTATTCTGAAAATTCAACTCAGCGACCTTGAGAGCAGCCCAAAGGACCTAATCCCAGTCCATAAAACAAAGCAGTCGGGATATCAGGGTACGGGAAAGAGAACCCAGGGGCCCAGGCATAGGTAGGATTCAGTGGGCCTGTTCCACAGTGAAGAAAGGGGAGAACTGGGCTTTAGGCAACAGGGATCTAAGAAGCTCCTCCACAAAAACAGTCTGATTTTTCCCTTCAGCCCTCTCAGGCAGCCCCATGATGCCCCAAGTTGTTCCTTCTGTTTTCTGCATCGTCTACCTTATATTCTAAAGCCTAGACATTAGACTGCAGAGTGCGGAGAGATGAGGTATGATCAGTGATACTGTCCCCTATCTGGCTGACCTGCTACTCCACCACCAACAAGCACCTGCAAATCTTGTCCAGATCTTGTTGGACAAGCCCCACATCAAGCTGCTCTATTTTATTAGTAAGGGTGGCCTGGCAAGAAGCGATCACTACCATAACCTCCTGGAAACTAGATTGTAGAAAGTCAGCAGGCTCCTCAGCCTACAGCTGTGATGCTATGTTTGTAATAGGCCGGAAAGAAGCTGCCATGTGGCACGCTGAGAGCTGCGATGTAATTTCAGCCAGTGGTGGAAAACTGAGCTTCTTTCCCTTCTGCCACGAAACAGAGGATTTATAAGGCATCCAGAATCGGCCAGGGCATCCCTCAGGGGGAAAAAAACAGCCAGGGGATAGGATGGAAGTAGCGAGACCAGTAGAGCTCTGAACCATGAGTCCTCTCTGGTTGCCATCTTTGATACTGTAATTTAATTTTAATAAAGTTATATTACAATGTGGCTTGTTTCACAATTGTATATGTTATACTGTATTATTTTTTTTTTATTTGCAATATTTTTTACCTCAAAAGTGGAGTTACCATTTAAGTATTATTCTTCATTTTAGTACCCAGATTACAACTTGCTGTTCATGGTGATTACTCTATGTTATAAATTCTATTGTCATTATTGGCAGTAGAACCTGAAAAATAAACTAGTGCTGCCTCTCAGCTGGTGCTAACTTAACAAAATGCAAACTGTTCTGTTACATGATTTGCATGTAACATAAATATGCAGCTATAGTAATGTTTTTATAGTTGGTTATTACAATGCAGTGTTTTGTACTACACGTGATGACAACAGAATAGCCTTGTCAGTGGAAGATAGAGAGTTCATCGCAATAATGGACCGCAAACTCTACAAAGATGAATCCAACAGCTGTGTTGCACCTTTACCTCTTCGTGCTACAAGAGTAAGACTTCCGAACAACCGTGAACAAGCTTTATCCAGATTCAACTCACTTCAGCGAACACTAAAGAACAGGCCTGAAATGAAGGAACATTTTATTGCATTCATGAAAAGGATCTTTGACAATGATCACGCTGAACCAGCTCCACCTCTTCTTGAACATGACGAGTGCTGGTATTTGCCTTTCTTTGGAGTGTATCACCCACGTAAGCCAAAGCAAATCAGGGTAGTGTTTGATTCCAGTGCCAAGCATCAAGGTGTATCCCTGAATGATGTTCTTCTTACTGGGCCTAACCTAA
>BLSH010180395.1:9493-24909 GCA_018402905.1 Glandirana rugosa
TATAAGAGACAGGTGCTTATTATAGTGCTCACAGGTGCTCCTTATAGTGCATACATATTTGCATACAAGATTTTAAATGGACTGTATAATTGAACGGTTTTAGACCAAAGGAAACTCATAGCACACATTGCACCGGCACTTTTCATATATAGAGATACAAGCCCACCCAATGTATCAGCAATTACTAATTTCTCCTCCTTCTATTACAATTTTATATTATTGCTGCTGTAGCCCATGTGCACAAGTTTGTTCGAGTATTGATGATAAAATAAAGTAATGATAACAATAATGATAATAATAATAGCAATGATGTTAAAATAAAAATAATAGCAAATAATGTTAAAATAAATCACTGTAAATCACAGTTTTTGCCAGCTTCTTAATCTCTGTTGTTGCTGCTGTAGCCCATATGTAAACTTAATGCTCAATTGCAAACCACTATGACATTAAAAACATGCTTTACAGTTGCTGTTTTTTCAAAGTGCGTTCTTTCAAAATGCCAAAACGATACAGCCTCAGAACGCACTGGTCCCATGTTCTAGAAACAGCTCACTAACGCAGCCGCTCTCTACTGCTCTAAAACGTCAGCATTTTTTAGAGGGTCATTGAATAACATGGAGAGCTGCAAAAAATGCTCCAAAAAAGTGGCGTCAAAAAACGCCCGTGTGTATGAGGCCTAAATGTCTGTTTACCAGCAGCAGTGTAAATGAGGCCTTAGAGTAAGATCAGCAGTATGGAGATTTAAATACTTCCAGATATATGAAAACACCTATGAAAGGCAGGCATGCAAATAACTTGGAGAACATTTATTGTAGTAGATACAAACTGAGCTTTAATTCTAAAAAATGAGGTCTAATCACACTTACATGCTTTGCTTCTTCTTTTGAAGCCTGTTAAAAGCACATCACATTTGCATACAAAGACAACTTCTGTTCTCATTAATGCAAATCGATCCAAAAAGATGATGAGTTTATTGGTGTCTATTCATGTTGTTTTATGCAAACCACATGCAAACTGGTTATAAGTCAAAGTTGTCATTTAGATACAACCTGTAGACCAGGGATAGGCAGGCAGTCTTTAAGGAAGGGGATCTACCTGAACAACCTGTTAGAGATCAATGAGGTGCTGCACCCTCTTTTTTTTTCTTAAAGATCAAAGGATAAGTTCACCTTTATAGAAAAAAATGTAAATGCACACATTTTTTCTAGAAAAAAAAAATTGCATTTATTATTTTTTCCTGCAGGAGCCTGGAACGCATGGCACCCGGGATCAGTAGCTCACAGGTGCAATGCGGGCTCCTGCAGACATGTCCGCAGGCTTTCAGCTCATATCTCTGTACGAGTTTTTCCTTTGAAAGTTGGTGGACATTTCAGTAGACTGAGAGTGGTCATCTGTGCCCATAAAAACTACAAGTCCGTCTGCAGCAGTGGCAAATGGTACTTCTAGTTTATTAATACTAGGTATAATCCTAGACTCTGACCTGTCCTTTCAGCGCCAAATCCAATAACTATCCAAACCATTCAGACTTCACCTCCGAAACATCTCCAAAATACGTCCCTTCCTAACCATTGACACTACTAATAGGCAACTTATCCCCTCCCTTGTTATTGCTCGCCCTTCACCATTGTAACTCCCTCCTCATTGGCCTACCTCTCCGCAAGCTGTCCCCTCTTCAGTCTATCATGAATGCTGCTGCCAGACTCATCCGCCTTACCAACCATTCGGTGTCCGCCACTCCTCTCTGCCAATCCCTTCACTGGCTTCCCATTTCCCAAAGAATCAAATTCAAAACCCTAACCATGGTATACAAAGCCATTCACAATTCTGCCCCAAGCTACATCACCAATCTTATCTCCAAATATCACCCAAACCGTCCTCTTCGCTCCTCCCAAGACCTTCTGCTCGCTAGCTCCCTTGTTTCCTCCTCCCATGCTTGTCTCCAGGACTTCTCCAGAGCCTCTCCCATCCTCTGGAACTCTCTACCCCAATCTGTCCGCCTATCACCTACTCTGTCCAGTTTTAGGCGATCCCTGAAAACTCATCTCTTCAGGGAGACCTATCATGCCTGCAGCTAACAATGTCATTTTCTACTTCCCTCATCAATTCATCCCTCACAGTCCCTACCTTTTGTTTCACCAGCCCCTCCCTCTTAGATTATAAGCTTGCAGGAGCGGGGCTCCTCTTGTTTTGAATTGTACTGTTGCTGTATTGTCTCTCTTTATATTGTAAAGTGCTGCGCAAACTGTTGGCTCTATATATATCCTGTATTATAATAATAATAATAATAATTCATTTGCAGGAATTGAAGCTGTGCTGTTTTTAAAAAGTGACAGTGGGTTTGGGCAGAAGAACCCCTGGGATCGGGAGAAGAGGAGGCAGGAGCTGGTACATGTTACATGTTCCAAAGGTGAACTTTAACCACTTCAGCCCCAGAAGGATTTCCCACTGTAGGACCGGAGCACTTTTTGCAATTCGGCACTGCGTCGCTTTAACTGACAATTGCGCGGTCGTGCGACGTTGTTCCCAAATAAAATTTGCGTCCTTTTTTCCCCACAAATAGAGCTTTCTTTTGGTGGTATTTGATCCCCCCTGCGTCATTTCTGATCACCGCTATAAACAAAAGAAGAGCAACAGTTTTGCAAACAGAACTATATTTCTTACTTTTTGCTACAATACATGTTCCAAAAAAAACATTTTTTTTTCATCGGTTTTGGCCGATTTATATTCTTCCTCATATTTTTAGGAAAACAAATCCCAATCGGCATTTATTGATTGGTTTGCGCAAAAGTTGCCGCGTTTACTAATGATGAGAAGTCATTTATGGGGTTTTTATTTTTTTGATGTATTTAACTAGTAATGACGGCGATCTGTGATTTTTTTTCAGGACTGTGATATTGCAGAGGGCATGTTGGACAATTTTGACACTTTTTTGGGACCATTGGCATTTATAAAGAGATCAATGCTACGAAAATGCACTGATTACTGTGTAAATGCCATTGGCAGTGAAGGGGTTAACCTGCAGGGGGTGCTCTAAGGGTTAACTGTGTTCCCTATGTGTGTTCTAACTGTATTGGTGCTGGGCTGGCAGGGGGAGGGGAGTGATCACGGCTCCCATATACAGGAAGCCTGTGATCACATCCCTTCCCCCTCTGTCAGAACGGGGGGTAATCGCGGGTAACTGGCGGACATCGAGTCCTCTGTACCCGCTCCCTGGCCCCCCGAAACACATTGAGCGCGCCTCCGACGGCGCGCGCTCACAATACTCGTTCTCGCGGCCGCCGTCAGGTGACGGCGTTTCACGATAACGAACCAAGTTGCCGCCATCAAGCCAGTCGGCAACTGGTTAAAGAGGAACTCTACTTTTGTTGATGGATTTTAAAGTGTTTGTTAAGCCGCTTTATAAAAAGTTCCCATCCGCTCTGTATTATAACAAGAAGTTGCCCTGTGTCTGTGTTATAACCTATATATATATATACTTCTCTGTATAGATAACACACCTTCTTACTAGGATCAGTTGTCCTTTTTCAGCTTTTCTCTCTCAGCTCAGATTTCCTGAGGGAGGGGCTGAGCACTGCAGAGCCATGCTGTGTCATCTATATAGATAAGAATATTTCTGATATAACACTGACACAGGGAACTTATTCTTCTAATGCCTCGTACACACGGGACGACGATCGTATACAACAGGTCGTACTAACAACCGTTGTATGCGTTATCGATCGTTCGTATGCGCGATTAGAACAGCCGGACATACGACGGTCGTACAAGGGAGTTGTATGAGCAGACTAGAAAACTTGGTCGTACCAACAAGCGCTCATACGACCGTTGTATCGTGTGTACAGAGCAGTTGGTACAACAAGTTGTATTGTGCAAAACACGCATGCTCCGAAGTCAGGAACGGGCGGATGCTAATTACATGCACCTGAACGTTCTTTCTGTGGTTGTACGATCGTGTAGTGCAGTCAGTATGCAAGTTACATTATGCAACATACGATTTGCGATGATGGCACGTACGATCGTCGTCTCGTGTGTACGAGGCTTAACACAAAGGGATAGGAGCTTTTTGGTTTCGTGCACACAGGACTTTAAAAAAAAATGTCCAAAAATACCAGTAGCTTATCAGGGATGTTTTCAGCTTTTACCAGCGTTATATTATCGCCGTTTTTTTCACGTTTTTTCGCATTTTTAAAGGGCCAGCATTTTTTTTTCTCAATTGGACTAAAACGTCCAAAAACATTGGGGATTGACGTTTTTGAGCATTTTGGGATGTTTTTAAGGGTTTGAACGTTTTTACAGCTAAACAAACGTCCAAAAAAACCCTCTGGTCTTGGGGTTTTTTTACAGCTCAAAAACATCACTGCCAAAAACAGCTGATAACAGCCTGTGTGTGCATGAACACATAGGATAACATGATGGAGGGTTTATTGACTGTAGAAAAAAACAGCTGCTGTAAAAACGTCAAAATCGTCCTGTGTGCATGAGGCCTTAGGGTTAATTACGAGAACAGAGAGCAGAAGCTACGAGAGGAAGAAGGAGGAAGAGGGGAGGGGGGGGTTGAAGACAGGCACACAGGAGATAGGAGAGCTGGGAGTGACATAGCCTGCATAGACCACGGGGCTATATACAGGAGGAGTCAGTACACGGGGGGAAGTCATGACCTGGCGTTGTCTAACAGATATTTTAGGGGATACAGAGAGATAATTTAAAAAGCAAAAGCACCATGCTGCTAATTGTACATTAAAGAGACAGGAGCAGCATTTTTTGGGGGGGTTAACAAACCCTTTAACAAACTTTGTTGTAGATTCCTACCTTTTGTTGTTCTAAAGCAATAGGTGTTTTTCTGTGGCCTTGTGCTCAGTGAATCTGCATGGGAGTGGTTTTAGAATTCAGCTGCTGCACCTGCAGGGCTCTAATGAGGAAAATTGCAGTGTCTGCATCCCTTTAGACATGATTTCCCTTTGAGAGTACCTCACCAAAAACGACATTTTTATTGCAGGGGATGCTCAAAATGTGATTTGTTTCTTAGTGCAGACTTCTGGGAAAATCAGTAAGCCAATCAAGAAGTTACATTTCTGGGGGGGGGGGGGGCGTTCTGCACACCATCTGTGTACAGAACACCTCCAGGTAGCCATTGTATTTTACAGAAGATTAGAGTGCTGCAGATTGAAAAGGAAAGGTCATTATTAATAACATTCATGACTTGTGTCAACAAGACCTGCGTTGCAAGTATATATGCTATATTATTATTATTTTCTTTTATTTGATATTTTTTCCCACAAAAGCGGAGCTACCCTTTAATTTGTTACTAAACCCAGGACCCTGCATTCACTATATCAGGTCTTCCACAGTACACAGAACATGAAAATGCAATTATTTTAGTAAATATAAGCTGCTATCATCAGCAGTATATAGCAGTCTGGTGACTTTTATCGGTGTCTGGTTAAAGCTTGTAGGGGGAGTTCTCATTTTACTCTGACTGTCCTATGAGGCTGCAGGACCCCTGACCCTCTGTCTGGACAGTGCTGGCCCTGTGCATTGATCACTGCACTCTCCCAAAAAAAAAAAAAAATACTCTCTAGCAATACACACCAAACTGAACATGTGCAGAGTGACTTCAAATGCTCTGTCTTATCAGGAGATGGATTGGGGACAGTGGAAGATGGGGGGATCAGAGAAGACAGGATCAAACAGCCTCTTAACACAATGCAGAGCATTAATCCCTTAGGTTCCATCGTGATTATAACAGCGATCTCCCCTGCTAAAATATTGTGTTCTGACAGGGGGACAGGGTTTCCCCCCCACTAGGACACCCCAATGCCAATGGCATAGAGTTCTGATCAAGAGTCGGTCAGCTGCTGGTTTTCCAGCATGTTCGTCCAACAGAAGCCGGCCAAATGGCTGGCTTTTGTTGGACAAGGTGTCATGCACACAGGCTGAATGTCGGCCATTTGTTTTAGAACCAAACAATGTCTCCTGACATTCAGCCCGTATGTATGGGGCTTGAAGTCTTACTAAACCCAGGGCCCTGCATTCACTATATCTGGTCTCCCACAGTACATGGAAATGCAATTACTTTAGTAAATATGAACTTCTAAATAGCTTTTCCCACCAGCAGTATATAGCAGTCTTGTGACTTCTATCATTGTCTGGTTAAAGCTTGCAGGAGGAGATTTCATTCTTCTCTGACTGTCCTATTAGACTGCAGGACCCCTGACCTTCTGTCTGGGTGATTGGCCCTGTGCTGATTACATGCACCCTCCCAAAAACTCTCTAGCAATACAAACCAGACTGATAATATACAGAGTGCCCCCAAGGCTCTGTTTTATCAGGCGATGGATTGGGGACAGTGAAAGAAGGAGAGGATCAGAGAAGACAGAATCAAACAGCCTTTCTACACAATGCAGAAGATTTACCCCTTAGGTTTCACAGGGAGTATAACAAGCATGCTTTACTGCATATACAGACTGATATTACTGTTGTGGGTTTAGTAACACTTTAAACAAGGCTGCAATATAAAGTACAAAAGGCACAAAAATAATGTAGAAAAGTTGTAGTCAATGGGGCTGCATGGCAACCGGCCCACAACCACTTACAACGTGCACAGTTGCCGTACGGCTCAGGTAGTTAGGAGGTTAAAACAGGTGGTGGGGAGGTGATACAATGCCTTCTCACCACCTATCTGTTGCTGTCTGAAAAGTGATCTAAACGCGGATCACGCTTCCGGCAGCAAAGGAAGTCTAAACGAGGCCTTTAACAGAGCTGCAATCTGCCACTTGGAAAAAGCCAGCTGCATGGAGCCGATGATCTTTTTTAACTGTTTATGAAGGCATTGTGACCACCACTGTCAGGGGATATTCTTCCCCCTAACCACCCATGTAAAGGGACATTCTTCCCCCTAACCACCCATGTAAAGGGACATTCTTCCCACTAACCACCCATGTAAAGGGACATTCTTCCCCCTAACCACCCATGTAAAGGGACATTCTTCCCCCTAACCACCCATGTAAAGGGACATTCTTCACTCTAACCACCCATGTAAAGGGACATTCTTCCCCCTAAACACCCATGTAAAGGGACATTCTTCCCCCTAACCACCCATGTAAAGGGACATTCCTCCCACTGACCACCCATGTAAAGGGACATTCTTCCCACTAACCACCCATGTAAAGGGACATTCTTCCCACTAACCACCCATGTAAAGGGACATTCTTCCCACTAACCACCCATGTAAAGGGACATTCTTCCCAGTGACCACCCATGTAAAGGGACATTCTTACCAATAACCACCCATATAAAGGGACATTCTTCCCAGTGACCACCAATGTAAAGGGACATTCTTACCAATTACCACCCATATAAAGGGACATTCTTCCCACTAACCACCCATGTAAAGGGACATTCTTCCCAGTGACCACCAATGTAAAGAGACATTCTTACCAATAACCACCCATGTAAAGGGACATTCTTCCCACTAACCACCCATGTAAAGGGACGTTCCTCCCACTAACCACCCATGTAAAGGGACATTCTTCCCACTAACCACCCATGTAAAGGGACATTCTTCCCACTGACCACCCATGTAAAGGGACATTCTTCCCAGTGACCACCCATGTAAAGGGACATTCTTCCCAGTGACCACCCATGAATTGGTTTCAGCAAGGCTTCCCTGAGACCTGCGAATGATTTGAAGGGTTCCTCTGGGCCGTATACAACAATTAGCATGGCTGAGTAATACACAAGTTTTCTGAGGTTTATCATTGGAAGTCAGAGTAGGAGAAGCACCATTGAGCAGGATGAAGCTTGCTGTGCAGGTCAGAGCCATGTCCTCGCAGGGACTGTCACCCTCAGTGCTGCCAGGGACACACCTGTGACACAGCTGACATCAGCACAATCTTACAGGTTATATAGGAGGTGATGCTTTGTCTGGGGATGCTCTCTACGCCCACATCTGTTCCTGGCCTTTATTAACAGCCTTCCCTTGGGAGAAGTGCTCTAATGTGATTGGCTGAGAGGGAGGAGATTTATATCTTTCTAGACCACTGATTGGGTGAAGGTGAAGCAAGGACCATCTCCCCATCCCAGTGCAGTATAGATTAATAGGAGAAAGAATGCATCCCTGGAATCCCTTTAGATGTGCATTCCCATTGCTCTCGCCTGTGGGGTCACTCTCTGTGTTACATTACATTAGCAATCCTGGCAGTGTCTGAAGAAGAATGAGGATTTGTTCGCTCAGCACTCCCAGGCACAGTGTATGATTTTTTATCAGCAGACAGCGGATATTTTTTCTGCAAGCAAGCAGTCGGTAGCGGGTGATATTAGACTCAATACTGAATAAACCTCAGACGCTTGTAATGTCCATTGATTGGGCGCTGACCCGGTGCCCAGATGCCATGTCTGTACCCGCTGTCCAATCATGATTACACAGATAGCCCTGGATACTGATGGAAGAAATAGAAGACACTACCATTTTTTTTAATTTTTAAAACACTGGGTTGCTGAGCAAACCCAAACAATGCAGATTTTGGTCATATAATTAAATCTGGATGTATGTCCTTTTTTTTGTTGCATAGTCGTTACTGCTATTCAGACTGCAAGGGGAAAAGGGGGCAAGGATGTGCGATGAGGTCAGTGGCTGGCGAGGCACTGGCTGGTATCAGAGCCAGATTCACACAGGTTACATACGCCGTGAATGTTGGAGCGAGAGCAATAATTCTAGCACTAGACTCCTCTGTAACTTTAAACATGTAACATGTAAAAGATTTTAAAGAGTCGCCTATGGAGATTCTTAAGTACTGAAGTTTGGCGCCATTCCACGAGTGTGCGCAATTTTAAAACATGACATGTTAGGTATCTGGTATCAAGTAATATACAAATAATTATTATATATTATTTTTAAGGTAATTTACTATATTTTCAAAAACTGTACTCAAGCAGGTGGCTTAACGGACAAATTACTGAAGTTTGAAGTTATAACTTCCAACTAGTAATTTCACAGTAAATACAGTCAGGTCCATAAATATTGGGACATCGACACAATTCTAATCTTTTTGGCTCTTTACACCACCACAATGGATTTGAAATGAAACGAACAAGATGCGCTTTAACTGCAGACTTTCAGGGTATTTACATCCAAATCAGGTGAACGGTGTAGGAATTACAACAGTTTGTATATGTGCCTCCCACTTTTTAAGGGACCAAAAGTAATGGGACAGATTAACAATCATAAATCAAACTTTCACTTTTTAATACTTGGTTGCAAATCCTTTGCAGTCAATTACAGCCTGAAGTCTGGAACGCATAGACATCACGAGACGTTGGGTTTTATCCCTGGTGATGCTCTGCCAGGCCTCTACTGCAACTGTCTTCAGTTCCTGCTTGTTCTTGGGCCATTTTCCCTTCAGTTTTGTCTTCAGCAAGTGAAATGCATGCTCAATCGGATTCAGGTCAGGTGATTGACTTGGCCATTGCATAACATTCCACTTCTTTCCCTTAAAAAACTCTTTGGTTGCTTTCGCAGTATGCTTCGGGTCATTGTCCATCTGCACTGTGAAGCGCCATCCAATGAGTTCTGAAGTATTTGGCTGAATATGAGCAGATAATATTGTCTGAAACACTTCAGAATTCATCCTGCTGCTTTTGTCAGCAGTCACATCATCAATAAATACAAGAGAACCAGTTCCATTGGCAGCCATACATGCCCACGCCATGACACTACCACCACCATGCTTAACTGATGAGGTGGTATGCTTTGGTTCATGAGCAGTTCCTTTCCTTCTCCATTCTCTTCTCTTCCCATCACTCTGGTACAAGTTGATCTTGGTCTCATCTGTCCATAGGATGTTGTTCCAGAACTGTGAAGGCTTTTTTAGATGTTGTTTGGCAAACTCTAATCTGGCCTTCCTGTTTTTGAGGCTCCCCAATGGTTTACATCTTGTGGTGAACCCTCTGTATTCACTCTGGTGAATACTTCTCTTGATTGTTGACTTTGACACACATACACCTACCTCCTGGAGAGTGTTCTTGATCTGGCCAACTGTTGTGAAGGGTGTTTTCTTCACCAGGGAAAGAATTCTCCGGTCATCCACCACAGTTGTTTTCCGTGGTCTTTTGGTGTTGCTGAGCTCACCGGTGCGT
The DNA here is from genome assembly GCA_018402905.1 of Glandirana rugosa. NCBI lineage: Eukaryota > Metazoa > Chordata > Amphibia > Anura > Ranidae > Glandirana > Glandirana rugosa. Next base: position 19,628 of record BLSH010180395.1, read on the forward strand.
TCTTTCTTTTTAAGGATGTTCCAAACAGTTGATTTGGCAACACCTAATGTTTTTGCTATCTCTCTGATGGGGTTGTTTTGTTTTTTCAGCCTAATGATGGCTTGCTTCACTGATAGTGACAGCTCTTTGGATCTCATATTCAGAGTTGACAGCAACAGATTCCAAATGCAAATAGCACACTTGAAATTAACTCTGGACCTTTTATCTGCTCCTTGTAAATGGGATAATGAGGGAATAACACACACCTGGCCATGGAACAGCTGAGCAGCCAATTGTCCCATTACTTTTGGTCCCTTAAAAAGTGGGAGGCACATATACAAACTGTTGTAATTCCTACACCATTCACCTGATTTGGATGTAAATACCCTCAAATTAAAGCTGGAAGTCTGCAGTTAAAGCACATCTTGTTTGTTTCATGTCAAATCCATTGTGGTGGTGTATAGAGCCAAAAAGATTAGAATTGTGTCAATGTCCCAATATGTATGGACCTGACTGTAGATAAATAATTCATTATTATCTTATAACACATAGCATAGTAATACAGTATATGATTTAGCTTGTACTTTATCACCAGCAGCAGATTCTCATTCTCCCTCTTAACATGGGACTTTGGGGAAATCTTATACACATAAACCCATGTTTTTCCTTGTAGTTAAGAGGGCTGGGCTAGAAGGGGTCTTCTATGACACTGCAGTGAGGCGTGCCTCCACTGTAGCATTTTTATTGGACAGCTTGGGCCAATGGTGCTTTATCATTGGTCCAAGGCTCCAAGCTGTCCATTGAGATCAGTGTCTCTGACAAGAAGTGAGAGGCACTGTGAGCTCATCCTCTCAGTCTGCTTCAAACACAATGTGTCAGCTTGTATTTAAACTGGCCGCTCTGTATGTAGCTTCTGACAGGGTGCGCAAGGAGCCCCATATCTCCGGAACCATAGATAATTGTAGCCCCAAATTTTTACCTACCAAATTTGGGGTTTCTGTGACCCCAGGTCACTGAGCTACGACCCTCGAAGTCTAACATTTTTTTTTTCCATTTAATTACCATGCAGAGCCTCACCTGCCTTCCCTGACTGCATGTCCCTGGTCTAGGGTACCAAACAAAGCGCTTTTTCTTACCTGATCCCCTGCTTCTGCAGGCTCCCTTTGCTCCCTCCAGGCTGTAAGGGAAGCTCCCGCAGTCTCTTCCCTCTTAAGCTCCTGCGGCTGCATGACCTTTGACATCATCAAACAATGCAGAATTTGATTTGATTATGTAATCAGGGTATATGCCCTCATCATCTTTATTCTTTTCTTGCATAGTTCTTAATACTTTCCAGGTGGCAAAGGTTTAGGCTTTTATATGTTGTGAGGTTATGCAAGGCACCACAATGGACGGGCGATACTTGTCGCCTCACATGCGATCATATTGAGGCGACTAGCAGGAGTCCGACCTGGGTTTTGCCAGCCACCGTGGCAGAGCTGGTTCCGGCCCGGACTTTCTGGTCCACTCAAACCCCTCTCCACCTGCATTTAATGACCAGGAAGAATGCAGAGGAGAACTCTATCCTGGATCTCAGCGGGAGAAAACTGAGTGAGCTCTGTGTAATAATTTGGAATCTAAGAACAAGGTTTACACTGTGCTTATGTTTTGTGGGTGTCGGGGACAGCCCCACACTGTATAGAGAGGAATCTCTTTGTTTAGTTTAGCGCCAGACGGCAAGGTTTTGTTTTCTGTTTTTGTTTGTTTTGCAGTTGCAAACCTGTAATAATATACCAGGCAAGCCGCCAGATTTTAAGAAACTGACATCCATGCTGAATCTATTCCCCTGAAAAGTGATCCCCACAAGCTAATCTTCCACAATGTCTAGGGTACCAAAAGCAGCACTTTTTCTTACCTGAATCCCCACTCCCACAGGCTCCATATGATCCCCCCCATGCAGGGCCATCTTAAGAGTATCATGGGCCCCTGGGCAAAGCAATGCCCTGGGCCCCTTCCAGCCGGCACCATGTTACACACCTACTCTTAAGAATTAAAATAAATTAAAGTAAAGTTAAAGTAAATTTATTAGTACTTTCAATAAAATCGATTTTCACCACTTCAGCCCCGGAAGGTTTTACCCTCTTAATGACCAGGCCATTTTTTGCATTACGGAACTGCGTTGCTTTAACTGACAATTGCGTAGCCGTGCGATGCTGTACCCAAATAAAATTGATGACCTTTTTTTCTACAAATAGAGCTTTCTTTTGGTGGTATTTGATCACCTCTGTGGTTTTTATTTTTTTCACTATAAACAAAAAAATACAGACAATTTTGAAAAAAAAAACAATATTTTTTTACTTTCTGCTATAAAACATATCCAATAAAAAAAAAAATTAAAAAACAAATTTCTTCATCAGTTTAGGCCAATATGTATTCTGCTACATATTTTTGGTAAAAAAAAAATCCCAATAAGTGTATATTGATTGGATTTTGGCACAAAAGTTATAGCGTATACAAACTATTGGATATTTTTCTGGAAATTTATAGATTTTTTTTTTTTACTAGTAATGGCAGTGATCAGCGGCTTTTAGGCGAACAAATCGGACACTAAGTGACACTTTTTTGGGGACCAGTGGCACTAATATAGTGATTAGTGTGAAAAATATGCAGTCATTATACTAATGACACTGGCTAGGAAGGGGGTTAACATCAGGGGCGATCAAAGGGTTAAATGTGTTCCTTGGGGGTGCTTTCTAACTATGAGGGGGGATGTTTGTACTGTAAGAAGACAGATCCGTGTTCCTGCTTAGCAGAAGCACAAGGTCTCTGTCTTCTCCTGTCCTATGACGTATGCAGTACAATGCAGGACCCATAGCCCAAAGAAAGTTCACAAGCCGGAGTGTAAGGCAGAAGAGGCGAGCACCAACTGCTGCGGCAGTGAGTGATCAGGCAGGTAAAACTGCTTTTTTTGGTACCCTAAACATAAACAATCATTTACTCCATACAACACAGGGGCAGCCCCACCGCAACGGAGGATTTCTGTTTTCCCCAGAGATAGAATTTAACCACTTCAGCCCCTGAAGGATTTCCTACTTTAGGATCAGAGCACTTTTTGCGATTCGGCACTGCGTTGCTTTAACTGACAATTGCGCGGTCGTGCGACATTGTACCCAAACGAAATTTGCGTCCTTTTTTTCCCACAAATAGAGCTTTCTTTTGGTGGTATTTGATCACCTCTGCGTCATTTCTGATCACTGCTATAAACAAAAGAAGAGCGACAATTTTGCAAAAAAAAAAAAAACAACAAATTTCTTACTTTTTGCTAAAATACAAATCCAAAAAAAAAAAAAAAATTTTTTTTCCATCGGTTTTGGCCGATTTATATTCTTCCTCATATTTTTGGTAAAAAAAAAATCGCAATCGGCATTTATTGATTGGTTTGCGCAAAAGTTGCCGTGTTTACGGACGATGAGAAATAATTTCTGGGGTTTTCATTTTTTTTTTTTTACTAGTAATGGCGGCGATCTGCGATTTTTAGCGGTACTGCGATATTGCAGCAGACATGTCGGACCATTTTGACACTTTTTTGGGACCATTGGCATCTATACAGCGGTCAGTGCTATAAAAATGCACTGATTACTGTGTAAATGCCATTGGCAGTGAAGGGGTTAACCTGCAGAAGCGCTCTAAGAGCTAACTGTGTTCCCTGGGCGTGTTCTAACTGTGTATGGGCTGCCCTGGCTGGGGAAAGGGGATGATCACGGCTTCCATATACAGGAAGCCTGTGATCATCGCCCTTCCCCCTCTATGAGAACGGAGATCCGTGTACATACACGGACCTCCGTTCTCTTGCTGTGGGGGGCCATCGTGGGTAGCCGGTGGCGATTGAGTCCGCCCTACCCGTTCCCTGGCCCCCCCACCCGGACACAGTGAGAGCACGAACACACAACACTAGTTAGCACGGTTTGCGATAACGAGCCACTCTTTCGCCATCAGACTGCGGTCGGCAAGTGGTTAAAGTGATTGTAAACGATCACCTAGTAAATACAAAATATTCAGTTTAAAATAGAAATGAAAGGCAAAACATTTTTGTATAGATATAAAAAAAACATTATAAATACCTTTTTTCCCTTTTTTGTAAGTGATCACATTCCCTCTGTTCTCAGCTGTATAAGTGCTGGGGGGGGGGGGAGGGAGAGAAGCAGCAGCACACTGAGCTTACCAGTGAATGGCTGTGCAGCGGAGGTGTGTCAAAACAAGTCTGATCATTGGAGGAGAGCATACTGAGTTCCCAGCACAGCTAGAGAACTGACCATGATGTGTTCTCCTGCTGAGCGTGGTCAGTTTTTAATAGAGAAGCAGAGGGACTGGCAGGAACACCAGGGATTTCACACTAAGGAAGTAATACAAAGGGAACAGGGTACTTTCTCATACAAGTACCTGGTACAGCAGGCACATATCAGGAATATAAAGTGTTGGGGTAACAAACACTTTAAGGCCACTTTCACACAAGTGCTTCTGCAGTTCGTTATTGACCTGTGATAAGATGGATCAAGAACAGTCTGCAATGTATTCCTATGGGGGGGTTAGATTTAAGCAGACGTGCTTACATGTGCCTATACCCAGGTCTGTTCGGATTTGAACAAGTGCAAAAAATTTGCCCAGGTCTGCTTTTTCAGACCTGACCAGATGTGAACATCCGCATACCCATAGTGTATACATGGGTCCAACAACAGGATAGACACAGATGTCACATATGTGACATCCATTTCCCTAATGATTCAGCTCAACAGGGTTCACATGCTGAGACAGAAGCCATGGATCTAAGGTTGCCATTTGAAAGGAGCCTAATGATGTCAAACAATTAAGTTTTGTATAGGGTAGGTAAATTGTTCAGGCTTGGCTGGCAGCCAAGTCTGTGTGTTTTTCTGGGTCAGGGTTTGATTGACACGGAGAGGGTGGTATGACTCACAGGCAGCATCTCTGATACCTTACCCTACTTCTAGAAACATGCAGAAGATTCCAGAAGGATAGGCATGGAAGGGAGGAGTTGCTGCCTTGAGTGTTCTGAGGGCCCTGACCAGTCCCCAACAGATGGGCTGGCAGGGGAGTTTGGGTGGAAGATGGAGATGGAGTGTTAGGCTGTCGGGGCCTTTGAGCATAGCCCCCTAGTCTGGAGAGGGGTGAACTCAGGCCTGGGCTCTGGTGCGGAATGGGCCCCTCTTCATAACCCACAGAGGTGTCTTGACCAGACTCATGGGAGCAAGGAGAAGACAGCAGGAGAACACTGCTGGGCAAATCTCCATGGTTTTGAATTAACAAAC
>BLSH010180395.1:32905-50884 GCA_018402905.1 Glandirana rugosa
TCTGTATCACTACATACCCCGAATGGAACCGTTACTGTGAATCGCCCACTGATATGCCCCATACATAACTATTGTCTATAGTCACCCACTAAGTGTCATTGCCAAGGTAAGCCCCATACATCACTATGTCTATAGTCACCCCCTTAGTGGCATTGCCAAGGTAAGCCCCATACATCACTATGTCTATAGTCACCCCCTTAGTGGCATTGCCAAGGTAAGCCCCATACATCACAATTGTCTATAGTTACCACCTTAATGGCATTGTCAAGGTAAGCCCCATACATGACTATTATCTATAGTCACCCCCTTAGTGGCATTGCCAAGGTAAGCCCCATACATCACTATAAGAAAATAATAGAAAAAGGGATGCCTAGCTTAATAAATAATTATATAAAAGTAAATCCTGTGCAAATGAATATATAGGTTGCTGCTCCTAATTTAGTGAAACACTAAAAATAGAATGTGTAGTGTAAACAAAGGGCAATACCTTATTAGTGTAAGCCAATATAGATAAATATATATGAATGATCTAACCAAATATACAGTATCTCACAAAAGTGTGCACCCCTCACATTTTTGTAAATATTTTATTCTATCTTTTCATGTGACAACACTGAAGAAATTACACTTTGCTACAATGTAAAGTAGTGAGTGTACAGCTTGTATAACAGTGTAAATTTGCTGTCCCCTAAAAATAACTCAACACACAGCCATTAATGTCTAAACCGCTGGCAACAAAAGTGAGTACACCCCTAAGTAAAAATGTCCAAATTGGGCCCAAAGTGTCAATATTTTGTGTGGCCACCATTATTTTCCAGCACTGCCTTAACCCTCTTGGGCATGGAGTTCACCAGAGCTTCACAGGTTGCCACTGGAGTCTTCTTCCACTCCTCCATGACCACATCACAGGGCTGGTGGATGTTAGAGACCTTGCGCTCCTCCATCTTCCGTTTGAGGATGCCCCACAGATGCTCAATAGTCACCCCCTTAGTGGCATTGGCAAGTTAAGCCCCATACATGTCTATTGTCACCCTCTTAGTGGCATTGCTAAGGTAAGCCCCATACATCACTATTGTATGTAGTCTCCCCCTTAGTGGCATTGCCAAGGTAAGCCCCATACATGTCTACTGTTTACAGTCACCCCCTTAGTGGCATTGCCAAGGTAAGCCCCATGCATCACTATTGTATTAAGTTACCCCCTTAGTGGCATTGCCAAGGTAAGCCCCATACATGACTATGTCCATAGTCACCCCCTTAGTGTCGTTGCCTGATATATGCCCATAGCTACAACCTTAGGGCTCATGCACAGTTGAGCTAAAAAAAACACCCCTCCATGGTAGCCTATGTCTATGCACACTATAGGGGTTTACCAGATTTAGAGGCAACCCCCCCACCAAAGTCGCTTTCAGGAGAGGAACTTTTGAGCACAAACAACCTTCATAAGAGCCTTAATGCATGTTAATACTTTAGACGCATTTATGCACATATTCACATTAATACAATCTAATGGCCACAATAAATTAACGTTCTGGCCAATAGAATGCATTAATGCCAGACCTGTGAACGTGCATGCAAAAATGTGACTTTTTAAAGTGTTTTTCTGCTTTTAAACTCATGTAGGAGAAAAAGGCATCATAGAAAATACAGTGTGCATGTGGCCTTAGTGTCATTGCCTGATACATGACTATTGCCTATAGCAACTGCCTTGGTGTTATTGCTAAGGTAAGCCCCACACATGAATATTGTCTATAGCAGATTACATACAGGGTGTATTGCAATGAATGAAATGTTATGAACACTTTGATGATTGGGGTTATGTCATTCTAGGTAATTCTTTGCCCCTCTCTCTCTCTGCTTACAGAAACCTCAGCTGGTGACGGGTGGAGAGGCATTGTGTAGCTTTCTAAAGCAATACTGCCCAGCTGTGGTGGAAACTTACTACCCTACGCTGTGGTGCTGGGAGGGCAGAACACAGACATTGCTGAGACCATTCATCACTGTCAAACCACAAGTGCATTACAGCAAGTGAGTATGTCTTGTCTATGTACAGCATGACTTCATTAATTCACCAGCTCTGCACTGACACCAGGATGACTGGTGTACCTGTTCACCGGTGGGCAAAGCCAAGCCATCCTTTTACTGAAAGTAGTATTAATGGGTTTGTAAAGGGATTTTTTTATTTCTTATACATCCCTATTGTTTATAGCTACCCCTTAGTGGCATTGCCAAGGTAAGCCCCATACATGACTATTGTCTATAGGTACCCCCTTAGTGGCATTGCCAATGTAAGCCCATACATCACTATTGTCTATAGCTACCCCCTTAGTGGCATTGCCAAGGTAAGCCCCATACATGTTTATTGTCTATAGTCACCCCCTTAGTGGCATTGCCAAGGTAAGCCCCATACATGTCTGTTGTCTATAGTCACACCCTAAGTGGCATTGCCAAGGTAAGCCCCATACATGTCTGTTGTCTATAGTCACCCCCTAAGTGGCATTGCCAAGGTAAGCCCCATACATCACTGTCTATAGTCACCCCCCTTAGTGGCATTGCCCAGGTAAGCCCCATACATGTCTATTGTCTATAGGTACCCATTTAGTGGCATTGCCAAGATAAGCCCCGTACATGATTATGTCTAGACTCTTCTAGTCCAGGTACCTGTTCACCGGTGGGCAAAGCCAAGCCATCCTTTTACAGAAAATAGTATTAAAGGGTTTGTAATGAAATTTTTTTTTTTTCAAAATATCAAACATGTTATACTTTCCTGCTCTGTTCAATGCTTTTGAACAGAGCAGCCCTGATCCTCCTCTTTTCTGGGTCCCCTGCCAGCACTCTGGGCACCTTCCCCATGCTGAGTGCCCCTATAGCATGCTGCTTGCTATGGGGGCACTCATGCGCTCTCGCTCCCTGTGTCCTCCATAAGACACATAGAACGCTGCCCCCTGCTCCCTCCTCACTGGCTGTGATTGATATAGATTGAATGGAGGTAAAAAACCTTCAGCCTTTAGAACCACTTTGAATCCAAAAGCAATACATGTATTATATTGCAGCTTACCAATTGTTAGATGTGATGACTGCATTTGTTTACTTTTTTTGGCTTTCTTTTGTTTTCTCCTGGTGATCCAGCCAGTGAGTCAATTTTCAAAGGAGCTAACAGTCCTGCAGATGTAGCAGATAGAGGGTTGAGACAAACCATTTACCACTGACATGCTTACATTGATCACCTTTTATTTATTTATGTAAAACCTTTAACAAAAACTGTTACTGTAACTGCATATAAAGTGTTAGTTGGAGTTTGGCTTTAATATGTTAGTGTATTTAAATCTGCTAGTACATCTAACACTCTCCTCCCCCCAGACTGACAACGCTACTGTCCAAAGGTGCCACCCTGTGCTCATTCAGTGTAGGCACTCTAATACAGGAGGTGTGTTACTGGCCAGATCTCCTGGTGCAAACAGAGGGAGAAAAGCCTAAAAAATGAAAACTTACACAGCTACCTTATCTAACGATTGGTAAGCTGCAATATATTACATATTTTTCTGCTTTAATACCGTAGCCAATAAATATGCACGCAAGCTAATGACACCATCCTATCTGTTTAATTGCCAGGCACGTCTGTTATTACTCATGTAATTATCATCCAGAAATTTCCATCCATTACATAGAAATATGCTCGAGTCACACATGCATCAACCACCAGCTCACAGCCGATGAACAACAAGATATCTTCTATTAAAAGGAATAAAAAGTACAGCACTAAAAATCCCTACCCAAACAGAGAGAATAAAAAACCTAAAAATAAATAGAGCTGCCATGATGTGAGAAAATATACAAATCCATATATTAATAATCATATTAGGTGCAGAAACAAACTTCATCCACCTAAAACTGATTATTCAAATTAAATCTAATACTACAAGAAAGGACAAAATTAAAGTGCTTCTAAGTGCCCATTCACACAGGGGCGACTTTCTCTCAGACTTGAGTCGCCTCAAGTCACCCCAAGTTGCTTGACATTTGAAATCCCATTGAAATGAATGGGAGCCCTCTTAATGTACACTACTGAAGTTGGAGCGACTTCAGAAAGGTACCTGTACTATTCTAGACGGCTTCTATCCGACTTGTGCCCATAGAACTGAATAGAAGTTGCCTCCAAGTCGGATCCACCATCTAAATGGAAGCGACTTTACAATGAAAAGAAAATAATTTATCTAGGGCAACCCTCTCCCTCCCTGCTCTGATTGGCCACAGGCAAAGTCGCCTGCCATGAAGTCGCGTTCTAAGTCGTGCTGATATTGCCTAGAATAGTCACGCTGAAGTTGGGTCGCCCCTGTGTGAATGCAGCCTAAAGGAAGGATTTTAAAAAAAGAAAAGAACAAACATGGTATACTTACTTGCTCTGTGCAATTGTTTTGCATAGAGTAGCCCCGATTCTCTTCTTTTTGGGTCCCCCGCTGGTGGCCCTGGCTTTTCCTCCCCTTTTGAGTTCCCCCAATAGAAAGCCTCTTTTGCTATAGGGGTACTCGAGCAGGCTGGCTCCCAATCCGGCTCTGTGTGTCCATTCAGAGCGTGGCTTTTCCTCGCCCCCACTTTCTCCTCATTGGCTCACTGGCTGTGATTGACAGCAGCAGGAGCCAATGAGGAGAGGGAGACCTCGGTGGGTCACTGCCCTCTTGCACATTGCTGGATCAAGATGGGGGTCAGATAAGTATAAGGGAAAGGGGGGGGGGACGCTGCACTAGAATGCATTAAGTTAAAAAACCTTAAGCTATCACAGCCGCGCGCCCACAGTAGCAATGACGGCGCTGCGGAGGGGAGGGGGAGAGGAGCGAGGCCTCGGGGTGGCCGCATCGATGGATCGTGGGACCAGTGAGTGTCTGTTTATTAAATTAAACTTTTTGTAGGTGCTGACTTTTAATAAACTGAAAAATTATTCTGGAACAATGGAACTCCACTTTAAATCTCCATTCACACATGCGACGTTGGACATCAATGTCGCATGAGAAGTCGTTCCCCATATATATGATACCCATTCATATATGTATGGCTTAAAGTCACATCCACTAGTTCATGCATTACTTTGGTCCGACTTTCATGCAACTTGAGAGCCATAGCCTTCAATGTTAACCCTCAAAAGTTGCATGAAAGTCATACCTGAATGTTATACAATGCAACAGTTGTCCATTATCATTGATCAAAGCCAAAGTCGTATCCAGATTGCACCCATCCAAAGTTGCACTCCAAAGTCGTACAACTGTGAAATGAAGCCTTAGAAATCACTTTAATTTATATACACCCTTATGTAATATATTAATGTTCATGAAAACTGCAAAAAAAAAAAATTACCCAAAATTGATAATTCAAATCCGTAAGCGGTCTCCACAAGGAAGTGCAGCCAGGTGTTTAATTTTAACCTTTTCTGGCTTGTTTACACTAGTGATTGGGGCAGTGGCGGCCAGTCCATAAAGGGCACAGGCCCCGCCTAATTCATGCGCCCAGCCCCTAATCTCCATGCAAGGCACCTGACGCAGATTTGTTTGCTGCCCCCCTCCCCCCAAAAAAATGGAGCACCAGCCGCCACTGGATTGGGGGATGGTAAAATCACTCAGTTGAACAGCGTTTTTACTGCCCCTCAAACAATTCCAGCCGAGGGTGTACACATGCCGTGGCTTCGGCAGGAATTATACCCATTACATTCAGCAAGCATTCCCGTGAATTGGACCACACTGTAACTGCCCTGCATTTAGGGGGTTAAAATAGGCAGTGAGAAGGCAATACAGTGCCTTCTCTCAGCCTGTCAAATGCTCCCTGAAGAGCAAGCCTAACGCAGATTGTGCTTCAGAGAGCAACGCTAGTGTAAACTAGCCTTGGAGGTGTGAAGAAAGTGCTCCAGGTCTCCATGCACCCCTATGATGAACACTCACCAGATATAAAGGAACTCCCAAATACAATGTTCATATAATGCTGGATAAAATCCAGCAGGCAACTCTGTGATCACTCCTTCCTTTACATCAATCCCTTTAAAAGGCGCAAAGGAGAGGGAAGACTTGGAGCATAAAAAGTTTCTCTTTATTAAAGCATACCAAGTAAAAAAAACATTGCAATCACACTCACGTGTAGTCACGCGGCACTAAAGGATCAAGCATATGATGATTTCAAAAAACTATTAGATGGGCACCTAGGGGACCACAACATGGAGGAATACACAATGTAGTACTGACATAAAAGCACACACATAGGTTGGACTTGTGTCTTTTTTTAACCTCACTAACTATGTAACTATATATGCGTCTCTGGGCTCCATACCACCTCAACGAACCCACCCCGATGATAACAGCCCATATTTTGCAAGAATTATATCTGCATTTGATTGGACTTTACTGGCACCTACCTGAGACAAAGTCACTTTTTTTTTTATAAAAAATATCAAAACTTTATTGTACAATATATTAAAAATCACGCATATTGCATTAATACTTCTTTAAAAAAAGCACTATCATATTGTTACATGATTCATTCGAGATACTTCTATAATGTGACACCTCTATTTGCATCTATACTTCACAGTTCAAAGAATGTAGAGGTGTGTATGCATTCATGCACTGGTCAACGCGTTTCACCAGTTGCGTAGCTACTTCAGGACCAGGTCACAAAGTGACTGATTGCTATTAATTGCTGATATAGTATGGCAGAGGGTCACCTGCATTGTATAAACATCTGGGGGGCAGAGTAAGTCTTGGTAAAGCATGGGGATGAATTTATATGTGCTGATGGGATTGTATACTGTAGTCACTGGGCATTATTGCCATTTACTATATTCAAGCCAAGCCAAGGATGGACCACATTATTGTATTCCAGCAATATCTCAGTTAAAAAAATGGATACCAATTAAAGAGGCATGCACAAGCAAAACACTTCTCTTATTAGGGACACATATGAAAAACCTTGCTTCTGGTGTCCGCTAGCTCAGCGTGTTTTACCTGCCAGTGGCTGAAGGAAATATCTTGCTGCAAGATGCATTAAGGGCTTGTTCACACTTGAGGCCAGGATACAGTAAAAATAAGCAGTTAAGCTGTGGTTTTACTGCCCCCCCTTAACCCAACACAGATGCTGGAGGGGGATGTACAGATGCGGATTGTGGAAAAATTATACCCCTTGTTGCGTTTAGCAGGCAGTACTGCGACCCATTCAAGTGAAAGGGGTGCCACCACAACCAATGAGCTGTGCAGGTTTTTCAGGGAGACCTATCGCCTCCCAGCTGCCCTCCACCATTGATTGCTTTTCAGAGTGGTGGCAAGAGTTGCTGCTAGTGCAAACACGTCCTTACATCCTAGAACAGTCAGGAAGACACCTTCACTCCTATAAAGGAAATTCCTGGTCATGTAGTGATCCTATATTTATGGGATTATTTAAAAAGGTTTTGGAAAGCTAAGACACAATGCAAAATGCAGCAACCAATCAAATTTGACCTTGCATCATCTAAAAATAAACAATGCATGCTGATTGCATGCTGGAGTTCCCTCTACGTTGATCTTTGTCTTATTAAATAATCCTAAAGATTTGCAAAAAATGAATACTTGAAAAATATCTCCACCTAGCTAAAGATCACCATTTTAAATGCAACTGTTCAGGCTTATTCAATAAATCAAATAGCATAGTGCTGTATATTACACTTTTATGATGCCATGGTTGGTATAGTATACTATATTGCACTTTTCAACATTATCATTGCTCTTTGTATAGCCTTAAGCCTCGTACACACGATGCAAATTTCCGACAACAGAACGTCCGTTTTTTATTGGATGCTTGTTTCATGTTGAATGTGAAGAGCGTGCTAACAATACGAAAATTCTCGTACGACCAATTCAACGTCAGAAGTGAAGTAATGTTTTGAATAGGTTTGTATGTATTTTTTAGTTTCTGAGCATGCGTAGTCGTAATCGTACGATTTTTTTCATACGAAAACCATACTAATGATACGAAAATCGGACGTCTATATGTATACAATATATGAGTTATATTCTGTATTTTATAGTCCCATTTTGTACTGCAGATGTGCATAACAAGGGAGAATTTACTCTAAGGCTGGATTCACACTATTGCGAATTGGATGTGGAGAATCTGCAGTAGGAGGATATTTTCACAGATCTCTGCTGCGGCCTTGGTACAAATTTGACAGGAGCCCTGTGCATCTTTTGGTCAGTTTCAGGTCCGAATTCAGCCAAAAATTCGGGCTGAAATCGGACCTGAAACGGTGAACCAGGACCCCTGTTGGGAGCCACATGCAAATATATTGTGAACCCAGCCTGAGGCTCCATTCACACTTGTGTGAGTTGTCATGCAACTTTGGACATGAAAATATGTAGATATTTGCCAGCACACCAAGAATAATTAATTTTGCCCCATGCGATCCGATTCACGTCCGAACTGTCAGTTCGCAGTGTGATATGGGAGCTGAAATGGGGCTGTCGTTAACATTGTATTGCCACCTCCCTCAGTTGGCATAGGGCAGTGTGAACTGCCACCTCCCTCAGTTGGCATAGGGCAGTGTGAACTGCCACCTCCCTCAGTTGGCATAGGGCAGTGTGAACTGCCACCTCCCTCAGTTCGCATAGGGCAGTGTGAACTGCCCGGCGAGTCGGGTGCAATGCGTAAAACCGCAGTGGATTCGCAGGGTTCCCACATCGCACTAATGTAACCAGGGCCTGAAGCTTGTAGCTCTTAAAAGCTCAACAAGCCAAATCCCATTCATTTCAAAGGCCCCTGTTCACATCTGAGCAGTCTGTCGCTTAAAGCAAAATGCCTGTCGCTCAAAAAAATACATGAGCTTTTCTTTGGCAGATTACAAGTGTTTTTGCTTTTTATGAGCTTTTTGATGCTCATTTTATGCTGAAACAGCAGCTATCCACCCTTGTAATATACTTCTAAAACACTTTAGAACGCTTGTAAAAAGCTTCAGGAATGCTTAAAAAAGCCAGAAGAACGGCAGTAAATTACTACGCTCAGGTGTGAATGGAGCCTTAGTGGTCTATTTAGAAATGTTTTCACACAAGATTCATACAACTTTCATCTAGGATTCACACATTTCTCCAATTGAATCCAATTAGAAAAAAGTGTGAAGGTCTTTTAGTTGTCAGCTAATTTTCCCTATTGCAGTAACAATCATTTTAGCCACAGTAATCAGGGATGCATCTTTAGTCCTGAACATCAAGGTTCAGGATACAGGTAAATGTATAACTTTTGGTGGCAGTGCCAGTTGTGTTTTGTGAGGACAAGAGGCTCAATTGGTAGTGGCAGCGGTTAGCCATTTATAAGACAGTAACACCCATGTGCAATGCAGGAGGGCTTCTGGATTCTGGGTGGCATAGTCAAGGACTACCACAAAACCCACCACTCAATCCTCTCTTGTGATTTTTCTACTCCTAAATAAGCACTCAGCACATGAGAATGGCCACATTCAATACCATCCTTGTGTGAGACTAGGGAACCACCAGCTGCTCCTGTTCCTTCTTTACACACAACAGAAAGTCAAGTTCACCAGAGCTTCACAGGTTGCCACTGGAGTCCTCTTCCACTCCTCCATGACAACATCACAGAGCTGGTGGATGTTAGAGACCTTGCGCTCCTCCACCTTCCATTTGAGGATGCCACACAGATGCTCAATAGGGTTTAGGTCTGGAGACATGCTTGGCCAGTCCATCACCTTTACCTTCAGCTTCTTAAGCAAGGCAAGGTTCCCTCAATGAACTGTAGATGCCCAGTGCCAGGAGCGCCCATGCAGCCCCAGACCATGACACTCCCACCACCATGCTTGACTGTAGGTAAGACACACTTGTCTTTGTACTCCTCACCTGGTTGCCGCCGCATACACTTGAAACCCATTCGGAACCAAATAAGTTTATCTTGGTCTCATCAGACCACAGGACATGGTTCCAGTAATCCATGTCCTTAGTCTGTTTGTCTTCAGCAAACTGTTTGCAGGCTTTCTTGTGCGTCATCTTTAGAAGAGGCTTACTTCTGGGACGACAGCCCTGCAGACCGATTTGATGCAGTGTGCAGCGTATGGTCTGAGCACTGACAGGCTGACCCCCTACCCCTTCAACTTCTGCAGCAATGCTGGCAGCACTCATACATCTATTTCCTAAAGACAACCCCTAGATATGACGCTGAGCACGTGCACTCAACTACTTTGGTCGACCATGGCGAGGCCTGTTCTGAGTGGAACCTGTCCTGTTAAACTGCTGTATGGTCTTGGCCACCGTGCTGCAGCTCAGTTTCAGGGTCTTGGCAATCTTCTTATAGCCTAGGCCATCTTTATGTAGAGCAACAGTTCTTTTTTTTAGATCCTCAGAGAGTTTTTTTGTCATGAGGTGCCATGTTGAACTTCCAATGACCAGTATAAGGGATTGAGAGCGATAACACCAAAATTAACACACCTGCTCCCCATTCACACCTGAGACATTGTAACACTTATGAGTCACATGACACCGGGGAGGAAAAATGGCTAATTGGGCCCAATTTGGACATTTTCACTAAGGGATGTACTTACTTTTGTTGCCAGCAGTTTAGACATTTATGGCTGTGTGTTGAGTTATTTTGAGTGGACAGCAAATTTGCACTGTTATACTAGCTATCCACTCACTATTTTACATTGTAGCAAAGTGTAATTTCTTCAGTGTTGTCACATGAAAAGATAGAATAAAATATTTACAAAAATGTGAGGAGTGTACTCACTTTTGTGAGATACTGTATGATGTCCTAGTTGCGCGCCTCCTGTGCACTCTGGCAGCCACGCTGTGGCGTGATCAGTCATCTGCTATGTCCACCGAACACTGCATATGACAGGTCATTGTACTGGGCTGGCCCCCAGTGTCATATAATCACATTGACCAATCACAGCAACAGTTGTACACAATGAATGGCTTTCTTACTATTGTGTTGATGTCTGTGTTTGTCCACAGTGATCACATGATAAAGACAGAGCCAGTCACAGTGCACTGTACAATGTGATAGCTGTGGGCAATTACAGCTGTCCCAGTAATACATAATGGCTATGAACTGATGCCATTCATAAAAATGAATGCTTATAATAGTGATCATCACTGTTATAAGCAGTCATAGTGTTAAAAAATCCTGAATGCCCCGAAGACACTTAAAAATGACCAGGAATACACTCACCAGGTGTGAATGCAGGCTAATAATAAGGTCTGGCTGACAGGTAAGATGCGAATCTAGAAACGGAGGCGTTATTCCACCTAAGCTTCCTTATAGCCCCCAGACTCCAGGACCCATCACAGACCCTAGTAAGACAAAAATGTTTGTTTTCGCCATATCAGCAATAAACCCTGCAGCCCCTCACCGCTTGTATGTGAGAAACCTAGGTAACACAAACCATCAAAAATCCTGCCAGCCAGCGCGTCACAAAATATATAGTGTATATATATATAAATTGGCAGCAGACTCTAGAGGTACTATTACCCAGTTATCCTAAAGAGCATTTTGGGAATCTTGAAACCCTAAATACTGATTTCAGATTATTGGTCTGTTGCTGATCCATAGAGAAACCACCCTAAAGTTAGTGATACATGGTTAGTTTTTCTTCTTTCAGCCAGCGAGTGAATACATTTGGCCAAAGAGTTGAATGGAAGAATCCCCCCTGCCAGGACATTGTATACTGATAGGGGCTGGAGCTGATTGTCTGCTCCATGGAAAATTTTCCAACATGTCTCTTCAATAGAAGTCAATTAGATAATTGATTTCTGTCAAGGGAACTCACACTCTGATCGAAATTTGCCCGGTCCCTGCTGGACCAGCCACATTTTGATCAGTGTATGGCCAGCTTAAAGCATTTGTAAAGACTTAAAGTGGATGTAAACCCAAAAAAAATGTTTTTACTGACACTTCTACCTTGTACAGGAGAAGATATAATGTCATCTGTGCCCAGTTTTGCTACGAAGAGTTAATCCAACTCTGAGAAATCCTGTTATCTTTTTTCAATAGGAAAAAAAAACTACTGAATGAGAAATAGGAGTCATTTTATCCTTGCTGTGTGACTGACAGGTCATATTTCTTATCTCCTGCATGGAGCATTCAGAAACTCATACTCCCCCCTCCCATCTCCTTCCAGCTCTCAGTATAGAGGTGGGTGGGAAGACTTGTGACATCATAACTCCACCCACAGAGCTCCAGCAAACACAGACACCCACTGGTTTCAGAGTTTTACAGAGCTGCTAGTGCTTAAACGAAGGACATTTGCAAGGTAGGGATACATGCAGGAGGCTTACATTAATACTGTGCCACTAGTTTATACTGGGCGGGTGGTGGGTTTACATCCACTTTAAGGTTTCTGACCTTAACGTATTCTATGCAGGACCACTAATAAAGCAGTACAGCTAGCTCTCCTGTACCGGGCCCCATCAGTTCAAAAGGGGGGCCCGCGCACCTACTGAGCAGGAGAGTCAGCTGTACTGTCCTATCGCTGACACTGATCCTCTTGATGCAGTTGCATTCTTCCCCATTCCCCCTGGCTCCCGGGTGGTCTAAGTCATATTCCCTGGGTCCCATCAGTTCTTTCACAGGGGCCCAGGAGGCTGTTTCAATGAGGGATTCTTTTTCCTAGATCGGCGTGCAGGCAGATTAACACCAGGCCACTCACATTAGTCAATAATGACAAAAAGTTCCAGCTCCGGTGGAGTGATATCACTCACAGCAGCTTCATTGCCTGCTTCCTTCAGCAAGTAAGTGCTGAGGAGAAAGTGGGCTGAGGGGGGTTTAGTGGAAGCGATCATCATCAGTGCAGCAGTGTCTGTGTGAACATACAGACAGTCACAGCACACTGTACTGAGGGAGGAAAGTGGAAACCATCAAGGCTGCAGAGGATTTATTTTCTTCTAAATGGTAGGTCACAGCCAAGACTCCCCCTTCACCTATGCCATGCCTTGGGTGTTGCCCATGATTGAATTAAACAACAGCTAAATGTGATCATCTCCATTGATAATGATCACACTTAGCTTGCTGTATAATTCATCATCATGATTATCACAGGTGGCTCAAAGCACCTGTACAGTGTGCTGATAATAATCGTAGAAAGACAGTGAATGCATCCTAGAGCCTCATTTAGACATGCCATGCAGGGACTTTTACCAGCATGGCGTTGCATGCATCCTCATGCCAGTGTCCCATTTATTTCTATTGGGACACATGGCTGCATGGACACAGACACTGTGACCCAATATGTTTTGCAGGTGCGGGGATGGGACACCAGCATGAGGACGCACGCAACACCATGCTAGTAAAAGTTCCTGGACGGGAGATGCATGTCTGCACCCCATGTGAATGGGCCCTTATACTTGTGTTTGGGGGTTGGTAAAAACAATATGTGTTTTTTACTGCCCCAACCACTCCCCCTTATACTGCAAAACAGCAGAGGGGAGATAATATATACTGTGGCTCTGATGCTTTTTGTGCAGGTATAATGATCTCCACTGTTACATTCAGCCACCACCCGCCCCTGTTTTCCCAGGCTCTCCCATTCCATCAGGTCAGGTTGGCAGCCCATAATGCAGAAGCAGGAATATCTGTTTCTCCCTCCCCTCTGTGACAACTGAAGCTGAAGGATTTCATCACTTCCAATTTTGGTTCTGCATTTACCTGGCTGGTACCAGCTAGGAAAGCTGCCAGTCAAACCTATCAGTTGCCTTGGAGGGCAGGGGAGGGATCAGGGGTCTAACAAACCCCAGATCTCTCCATAAAGAGTAGCTTTCACTGCCCAAGGTATCAAGGGATGATAAATATCACTTGAGGACAAAGCTGCATTTTTTTTTAGGTGGGGGCAGGGGCCGAGATCAAGTTTGGGCCCAAGGGTGGTTGGGGGCCTGTCGGGTAGGCCTCATGATTTCTAACAGCGGCCCTGATTCTATGCAATAAGCTAAAGAAAATTCTGTGCCTGCCCCCCCAGCCCAACCCCCTTCCTTATACTTACCTGAGCCCCATCGCAATCCAGTGCTGTACATGAGAGCAGTGGCTCTCACTGTTTTGTTTTGGCCCTCCTCACAGGACAGATCAATAGCAGCGGGAGACATTGGCTCCTTCTGCTGTCAATGAAACTCTGTGATGAAGGGGTGGGGCTGTGCCCCGCTGTCTGTGTCTATGGACACAGGCAGCGTGGCATCGGTGCATGCCCACACGAGTGCCCCCATAGCAACTTCCTATAGGGGCACTGGATTAAGAGGAGGAGCCAAGAGCACTGGCGGGGTACCTTAGAAGATTAGGATCAGGGCTGCTCTGTTCGAAACCATTGTACAGAGCAGGTAAAATTACATGTTTATTATTTAGTGAAAAAAAAAATTAAGCTTTTTAAACACTTTAGGGCAAGAAGTGTGTTAGAGCCGGTTCACACAGGGGCGGCTTCAAAGTCACCCGATTCTCATCCGACTTTGAAGCCGCCCCGTGCAGCGCGACTTCAGTGCGGCTTGCAAATGACTTCTGAATAGCAGTTAAAGCGGAGTTCCACCCATTTTATGAACTTTCTCCCTATTGTGTCCTATTAACTCATCCTGTTCCATAAGCAATTTTTTTTTTTTATTATACTTAGAAATACCTTTTCCAGCAGTATTTCTCTTTTACTTCCGCCTGTCCCCGCCTAGGCGATTACGTCACTAGGCGATTTGCAAAGGTTCCTGGGATAGCGGCATCATGTATCCCATGAGTCCTTGCAAATCGCCTACTGACGAAATCTCGCGTTATTTGCACAGAGGAAATGACGCGAACGGGAGATCCGACTTCTATTACCTTCCTTTCCTCTCCTCTGATTGACAGGTTGCTATAGCAATGGGGCGGGAACTTCCGCCGATGCCGACATTGCTATGGCAACCTATCAGGAACAAGGACTGCCGTGCAGAGGCATTACTACGCATGCGTGAGCTCAGGAGGAAATCCAGGAAATGAAGACAGGAGGGCTTCAGATGCCCATAGCCAAAATGGAACCTGCCTGTTTCCGAGATC
This sequence comes from Glandirana rugosa, assembly GCA_018402905.1. Lineage (NCBI taxonomy): Eukaryota > Metazoa > Chordata > Amphibia > Anura > Ranidae > Glandirana > Glandirana rugosa. The sequence continues at coordinate 47,909 of BLSH010180395.1, forward strand.
TGTAAGTTATAAACTAATTTAAAAGAAAGTAAAAGTGCAACATGTATGACATGTGGTAAATGTCCATGTACATGTTTGTAGAAATACAGAGCAGTCTTTAAAAAAAAAAAGTGTTTGGGGACTGGAACTCCGCTTTAATGCAAGTCGCTTGAAATCGCCCCCAAAGTAGTGGGGGGACGTTTCTATTAAAATGGTTCCATTGCACTTCATGGAGCGCGACTTGTCAGGTGCCTAGGTCGCCTGACAAGTCGCTCCTGTGTGAACCAGGATTACTGACCAGATCAATAGGTGAAAAAAAGTAACAATAAATAATTGCAGCCTCATCATCTAAGAATTGGTAAACTGCAACATATTAAACTTTTGTTTTTGGGTTTAGATACTTTTTAAGGCAGCAACCTACAGTATCCATTCAGAATTCATCTCTCACTGTATTAATATGGAATCCCATTGGTAACTATACTTTGTAAATTGTTACAGGTATACTAAACAAGATATTATGTGTATAAATACAGATACTGTAGTTTCAATATGCAGAGTATACATCGTTGGTTTTACCCACTTGATTGTCTGCTCTGTGCGCTGATCTTTCTGCTTCCTCTACACATTGTGAGTTTGCAAAGAGAGGAAGAATAGTAATGAGAATGGGTCGCTGTCAAAATGCTTCGGAAGTTGAGTGGTGCAGCACAGACCCCTCCCAGCATTTTAGTTGATATGCAGAATGGTTTTATTAGGTAGCACACGTATCCCATGTTTGTGCTAACAGGAGTCAGACACATCAAGGAAACGGCTCTCAACATTTAGGGCCTAAGCACTTGGGTTTATTGACAATAATATGTATTTATGCTGGATATTTCTGCCATAAATTTGCAGAAAATCTAGCCTAAAAAAAACAACAAAACATGTAATGGGTGTAAGATGTTTGCGTTTCTGTGCATAGCTTTTAGAAGCATAGAATAGATTTACCCACGTATGCATTTACATGTGCATATGCTTACCTTACATCAGTGGTTCTCAACTCCGGTCCTCGGGACCCCCCCAACAGGCCAGGTTTGCAGGATAACTGAAACACATCACAGGTGATATCATTTGCTGCTCAGTGATTGCAGTGTTCTAGTTTGCATCTCCCCAAGGTAATACTTAAAATCTGACCTGTTGGTGGGTCCTGAGGACCGGAGTTGAGAACCACTGCCTTACATGAAGATACTCAACTTGAACACACAATTTGGGCATTTTTTACAATGCTGAATGCTGTTTTATTTTCAGGAGCATAAAGCTGATCTCCATGTTTTAGTGAGGATTAAACAGTTTGTTTTGACCAAGCTGGTCCATGTCAGTGACTCATTTAAGTGTGAGCATTAGTCTCCTGCATATGGGGCATCTAGGACCAGTCTGGCGTTTTAGTGTGCCCAGAAGTGAGAGGTGCAGTGTCTAGCCCTATTGCATGCAGATTGTCAAAGTCTATGGCAGGCTGCGGCTAGTATGGGGGGGCGATACAACGACTGGTAGCCATATTTTAGACACTGTGGGATCAGCGATGAAGGTCCAGAAGGCAGGTCGTCTGCGTTCTGGACCTTTGTCCTTCAACATAAAGGGCTCTAAATGCTGATACCACGGTACAGGGTTCAGCCCATCCAGCCACAGTCTGCCATAGCCATTGACAGGCTGCCTGTAGTGGGGCTGGACGCTGCACCTAGGAGCACTAAAACTCTGGGAGGGGCACACTGCCCCTAGACGGCCCCATGTGAAAGAAGCCTTAGCGTGACAGTCAAAAAACTAGTATGCCCAGGAGGAAAAGTCAGCAATGGCAGCCTACATAATTCATTACAGGCCTGCATACTAACTACAAATTTATTTTATCTGACAAAGTAAAAATCAGTGTAAACTATGCTGTAATATATAGCAGTCAGCCAGCATTCATTTTTTATAAATCTGATTTCTGATGCCTGTTAATGTGTTTCAGCACTTTGGATAGAATATGCTGTACCCTACAGATTTGCTGCAATTGACACAAAAGTGTCAGAAGCAATGAAATCAACATTCTCATGAATCCAGTTTGTTCTCCTAGTTTAGGTGACTTTTTTTAACTTTCCAGTATGTTTTAAATAGTTTAGCACTTTTTTGGTTGTGATTTTACCGCAATTTTTACCACAATTTTTACCGTGATTTTGCCACGTTTTTGCTGCGATTTTGTACAGGTCAAAAGGTCCCCAATGTAAAAAGCAAAAAAACGCCAAAATCTGCCTGAAAAAATACCTCCCAGAACTTGTTTGAGCTTCAGGCGTTTTCAATCTTTTGGCTTCAGACGGTTTGGAGTGGAGATGTGAACCATCTCCATAGAGAATCATTGATTTTTTCCCCTCCAGCGTTTTGTAGCTTCAGACTTCAAGCTACAAAACGCTCAGGTGTGAATGGGGCCTTAGACTTTATTGGATTACTTTGCTTATACTGGCTTTTACTATGCTTTGTTATGTTTTCTTAATTTATGTATTAAGAGGTACATACTAGGGATGCACCGAAATTTCGGCAGCCAAAAATTTTCGGCATTTTCGGCCAAAATCTGTGTTTTCATATCGGCCGAAACAAAAGAGTGGGCCGATACCGAAAAGGGGGTGGGTACCGTTCATTGCGGGGTATGTGTGCATCACATACTCCGAAAACAAAGCCGGCTATACTTTTGTGTCTAAAACCGGCTTTTACGGCTTTTAAAAACCGACGGCTTTAAAGCCACGTAGGGATCATACATGGAGAATTATGTATTTAATTCTTTTGTATTGTTTCGTATCATTTTCGGTCATATTCGTTTCATTAGGTTATTTCAGATTCCGGGGTAAGTGTGGACTCGCAAAACATCGAACTTCAGACTTCGATGTTTTGCGACCTCCCCTTTTTTAGTTACTAAGAGATACCTCTACCAAGTGTAGAGGTGAGGTTTGGCAGACTTCGGTTTTCTAACTTTTGCGGACTTCGAGTTTGTTC
>BLSH010180395.1:60687-90880 GCA_018402905.1 Glandirana rugosa
TATATATATATATATATATACACATATGTAGCGCCCCCATAGTATAGGTGCGTTTTTGTTGCAGGGTTTTGCTAGGAGAGGCAAAATTTGGTCTAGCCTGACTGTATGTGCCAGCCTGAATGTTTTGATCTGGGTTTGGGGAGTGGCTCAGGTAGGAATGGGGCAGCCCAACAGATGATGTCACTAAACCCTCCTACCTTCTTCTGGGAAGCACTGGAACTTTCCAGAGCGAAGGTGGGACAAGAGGTGTCATCATTTGGAGTGTCATGGGAAGCCCATGACAGAAGAAGTTGGGTGGAAGTCTGAGATGTAGCAGGAGGCGCTGTGGAGGCCTCTTCCCGGGAGGTCACCCCCATCTGGGGGGGGCCTTGAGGTCTGGAGGTTCGGGTGCAGCCAGGAGTGGAGGGGATTCCTGGAGTTGCACAAGGGAACAGGAGAACAGCGGAGGTGATACAGAGAGAGAGACTTTAAAGTGATCCACCGGTGTCGGTGAGTGACAGACCCTGGGAGCTGGGAGAGAAAGTGCTGGAGCAGGCTAGGAGAGGAATAGTGGACAGTCTGTGGAAGCCATGGAAGCCACTAAGGGGAAGGAGTGTCACTGAGGAAAAGCAGGTCGGTGGGACCTGGAAGAGAAATGGGCTGGGAGTTGTAGTCCATCAAAGGCCCAGTTAGCCCTCAAGTACTTTGCTACATATTCAGGGGCTCGTGATCCCTGGCTTGTAATGGGTGGTCCTGAGGTCCTGCTGACACAGTGTATGCCTCACCATGTGCTAGCCACGGTGAAGAGAAAAGAGTAGAGAAGATTGATAAATTTCCTTTCGAGCTGGAAACTAAGTGAAGTGCTGGAGAGAAGTGAAAGAGCAATAGTCTGCAAGTTCAGTATATATATATGCTGTTTATTGTAATTCTGTCCATTTACTTCTATGATCTACACAGCCCTAGCATAAAGCACAATCAGCCTGGAGTCCTGAGTTTTGTCTACTTCAGTTAGGTAATAGGTCTTTTTCCTCCATCAGCCTGTGAATGGACAGTGAAGAAGAAGCAGCAGACTAATGAACTATTTTTTCTTTACTCAGCTCTCTCCTCCTGTCAGCATGATCCCTGTTAGCACACAAGCATTGCAATACAACTGATTGGCTCCCATTCCTGCCTCTTCCTCTCCCAGGCTGAGCTATGTTGTATTGGGGATTTCTAGAGTCCGTTACCAAGTTAAATTTAGGTACTTAAATTTGTTGCTTCTGAATGTACAGTTGAAGAGACACCATCACTTTGCCTGCTCACAATTTATCTGCCTGGAGTTCCTCTTTAACTATGGGAAATAAGCACATGGATTATAGCTGGTGTTGGATAAAAGAAGACAAGCAGATATCAACCTATCCAATATCTTTTCTGCATTTATATCTCACACATGATTGTATCCTAGTAAATGTGTGTGCCATGACCTGGCACCAGAACACTTGATCACTGGATGAAAATGTTCACCTGAACCTTGTAAGCATTTCAGTATGGATCCCCAGAGAACAGTCATCGCATATCTCATAGAATGACCAACTATGAGAAATGAGTGGCCGCTCATAGCAGCCTGCAGCAGTGCGATGAGCTATGAACGGCCCCTTATGTGTATGGCAAAACTGCTTTTTAATGCAGCATGTTTATGGAACGCACACTAATGCATATATATGTTGTGTGCAGGGCATATAGAAAATGTTTTCTGCATGCCCTTGGGTTGACATTGATGAATGCAGATCAACGCAGCTGAATGGACATGGTGTGAACAAGCTGTAAAATACGTTTTTCTCACTTTCTGATCTAGGAACGCACGCACTTACATATTTTGGAGAAAAAAAGGTCTGCCTCTTTGCTGTGAAATAAAAGAAACTTCAATTTCCCTATATCTGCACATGTTTATATACTGATATGCACTTTACATTCTTGATGGCGTGATATACATCCAGCCGGAAAATCCAGATGAAAGCATGCACATATTTCCTGTATACACAGGGCTGTGAAGCAGGAAGGAGTACTCATGATACTGCTAATTCAGCCTGAAGGAATGGTGTGTCATATTCTAAGCTGGCGGTTTATGAAGTCTTATGAACGCTAAACAGTTTTTTAACAGCCATCTATCATTGTAAAGTTCAATTAGATGGAAGTTGTGACATAAAGATGGCCTTTCGCTGTGTAAAGATGCAGTTAGGGCACATTCACACTGGGGGCGGTGGGGCGTTAGTGGTAAATCCCTAGTTTCAGTGGGGATTTACCGCTGTTATAGTGGCTCTACGGTGGCAGGAGCACTGCGCTTTTAACCCCCCACAAGGGGTTAAAACGGGGTTAAAAGTGCCGGCGCTCTGCTCTTCCGAGGCAGTGTGCAGCTGCTTCTGAAGCGCTGCCCCATGGTTTTCAATGGGCAGGGGCGGTGGAGGAGCGGTATATTACCGCTCACCGCACCGCGCCAAAGATCCGGCTTTCACATTGGGGTGGATGGGGAAGGATTTTTGAGGCACTTTACAGGCGTTATTTTTAGCTAAATAGCTCCTGTAAAGCGCCTCATTGTGAAAGGGGTCTAATGCTCCATTCAGACTAGTGCGTTTTTTGATGCATTTTGCAGTTTGCGGAAATGCAGGGAATTTTTTTAACATGGGTTCCTATGGAACATGTTCACATCAATGCTTTTTTGTGCCTCTGCATTTTTGGAAAGGGTCGGGGACTTTTTTTTTTTGCAAAAAGCAGCGTTTTGCATGTAATAGACTTCAATGGGCAAGCATAAAAAAGGCAAGTGCTGCTTTTTTAGGGCGTTTTTGCCGCCTTTTGCGGTTTAAAGCTGCCTAGCAACAAGATTTTAAAAAAAAAAAATAAAAAAAAAAGCAAAATGCAAAAACGCCGTGAAATGCGGTAAAAAGCGCAGTAAAAAACGCGGAAAGCACAGCAAAAAACAGTGAAGAAACGCTGAAAAGCAACATGCATTGATGTGAATCGAGCCTTAGTGTATGTTTGAGCAGGGAATGGGTCCCTGGACAGGTTTAACACTGATTGGAGACAGGAGAGTGTTGCCCACAAAAGAGTATTCTCTAGCCAGTCATTGCTCCTATATGGTGCAAGAGCAGCTTGAAGCCTGGCATGGAGAGCATGTGTCCAGGAAGACCTACAGGCCACCAAACCAGACTGACATCTGGGAGAGTTGGAGTTTGTGAAAGAACAGAGGTAGTCTGCGTCTGAACAGACCGAGGTGAGATAAGCAAGGAGCAGTCTGTATGTGAGCAGACAAGAGGCCCAGTGAAATAAGCCCTCAAAAGTAAAACGTACAGTGCCTTGAAAAAGTATTCATACACCTTGAAATTTTCCACGTTATCATGTTACAACCAAAAACGTAAATGTATTTTATTGGGATTTTATGTGATAGACCAACGCAAAGTGGCACATGCTATGAGTAAGCGCCTTTAGGGGGCGTGAAACGCGTCAGAAATTATTCCTGTCTGTACCTTGTGGACCTGATGCAATTAAAATCTTATATTGGAGTGCGGCCGTCCGGAGCCTTTTTATCCACTTACAAAGTGGCACATGATTGTGAAGTGGAAAGAAAATGATAAATGATTTTCAAATTTTTTTTTTACAAATAAATATCTGAAAAGTGTGGTGTGCATTTGTATTCAGCCCCCTTTACTCCAATACCCCTAACTAAAATCTAGTGGAACCAATTGCCTTCAGAAGTCACCTAATTAGTAAATAGAGTCGACCTGTGTGTAAGTTGATCGCAGTTTAAATACAGCTGTTCTGTGAAGCCCTCAGAGGTTTGTTAGAGAACTTAAATGAACAAACAGCATCATGAAGGCCAAGGAACACACCAGATAGGTCAGGGATAAAGTAAATGTGTAAAACTAAAAAACAATAGTCCTATAAGCGGCGCAGGTGTATGTGAACAAAACACATTCACAACAAAGGTATTTCAAGTGCTCTGGCAGTTCATAAAGTGACTTGTTCTGTGTAGTAAAAATCAAATCTTCCACGGTAAAAATCCTCCACCTGTGTCACCACGTGAATAAACCACACACACTGAGGCTCACCAGAACATCAAGGGTTAAACAGCCCATCAAGATCGCCTGTCAGGCACTGCATCCACCGGTTGTATACCTCCGAATTCTGGGAAATCTGCTTTTAACAAGCTCCTGCTATCTCTTCAACTCCCTCAATGCTCATACAGGAGGCAAGCAGAAAAGAAAAACTCCCATAGTATATCACTTAAAACACTAAAAATCTTTAATAGAAAAATTGCGCTTACATAAGCTTGGAAGTTACAGGCAGAAATTCACTGAACTTGGATCACGGGAAAAAAAAGGAGAGGGTACATGTCACAAGCGGTCACACTCAAAACCTCTACTACATCTACATTTCTGCCTGTAACTTCCAAGCTTATGTAAGCGCAATTTTTCTATTAAAGATTTTTAGTGTTTTAAGTGATACACTAAGGGAGTTTTTCTTTTGTGCTTGCCTCCTGTATGAGCATTGAGGGAGTTGAAGAGATAGCAGGAGCTTGTTAAAAGCAGATTTCCCAGAATTCGGAGGTATACAACCGGTGGATGCAGTGCCTGACAGGCGATCTTGATGGGCTGTTTAACCCTCAATGTTCTGGTGAGCCTCAGTGTGTGTGGTTTATTCACGTGGTGACACAGGTGGAGGATTTTTACCGTGGAAGATTTGATTTTTACTACACAGAACAAGTCACTTTATGAACTGCCAGAGCACTTGAAATACCTTTGTTGTGAATGTGTTTTGTTCACATACACCTGCGCCGCTTATAGGACTATTGTTTTTTAGTTTTACACATTTACTTTGAGATTTTGAATAGTGGCTGCACTCTTACACATATATGTTTAATTCATTCATTTATTTATTTTTGAATATTGCACTTGTACAAATGTCATTATATGTACAACACTTTTAATATCGAATTATTTTAGCGCAGTATTTCTGATTTACTAGGTCAGGGATAAAGTTGTGGAGCAGTGTTAGGTTATAAAAAAATATCCCAATCTTTGAACATCTCATGGAAAAATGTAAACACTATGGCACAACTGCAAACCTACCAAGACATGGCCGTCCACCTAAACTGACAGGCCGGGCAAGGAGAGCATTAATCAGAGAAGCAGCCAAGAGGCCCATGGTAACTGTGGAGGAGCTGCAGAGATCCACAGGTGGGATAATCTGTCCACAGGACAACTATTAGTCGTGCACTCCACAAATCTGCCCTTTATGGAACAGTGGCAAGAAGAAAGCCATTGTTAAAAGAAAGCCATAAGAAGTCCTAAATGCAGTTTGCGAGAAGCCAAACATGGAAGAAGGTGCTCTGGTCAGAGGAGACCAAAATGTAAATGTTTGGCCTAAAAGCAAAATTCTATGTGTGGCAGAAAACTAGCACTGCATATCAATCTGAGCACTGCATCCCCACCATGAAACATGGTGGCAGCATCATGTTGCGGGCATGCTTTACTTCAGCAGGGATAGGGATGCTGGTCAGAGTTGATGGGAAGATGGATGGAGCCAAATACAGGGCAATCTTAGAAGAAAACCAGTGAATCTGCAAAAAACTTGAGACTGGGACAGAGGTTCGCCTTCCAGCAGGACAATGACCCTAAACATACAGCACACCCAGACAGTTGTACACAGCGTGGAGTCGCTGTCAGATTTCTCTGACCACCACGCATCCATACACGAAGCATTCCACTGCTGAACTCGCATTGTGGCCCCCGCTGTTTGTACTATATGCCACCATCCTTTTGTAGAAGGAGAGGTTTAGCACCACGATACTTTGGAGTGCTGTGATGAATAAGAACTAATCCACCAGTGGAGGAGGACAATTCCCCCAAGGCCATATCACCAAACTATTTCACCACATGCAGACCAGTCTTTTGTCCAAAGAGGCTCTGAAGAAGAGGATAACCCCCGAAATGCCACCTGCTAGCTCTACGGGGCATTAGCGGTGCCATATGGACTCTATAAGAGGATTGTTATGATGCACTTTTAACCAGTGAAGTTATGTGAGTACGATACCTACTTCTGTTGTTTAATAAAATCTTTTACCAAGGATAATGCACTAGGCCATGCGCCTTCCATGTTTTCTGATATGTTTAAGACCCTAAACATACAGCCAGAGCTACAATGGAATGGTTTAGATCAAAGCATATTTATGTGTTAGAATGGCCCAGTCAAAGTCCAGACCTAAATCCAATTGAGAATCTGATGCAAGACTTGAAAATTTCTGTTTACAGACGCTCTCCATCCAATCTGACAGAGCTTAAGCTATTTTGCAAAGAAGAATGGGCAAAACTTTCACTCTCTAGAAGTGCAAAGCTGGAAGAGACATCCCCCAAAAGACTTGCAGCTGTAATTGCAGTGAAAGGTGGTTCTACAAAGTATTGACTCAGGGGGGCTGAAAACAAATGCACGCCAAACTTTTCACATATTTATTTGTAAAAAATTTTGAAAACCATTTATAATTTTCCTTCCACTTTACAATTATGTGCCACTTTGTGTTGGTCTATTACATAAAATACATTCACATTTTTGGGTGTAACATAACAAAATGTGGGAAATTTCAAGGGGTATGAATACTTTTTCAAGGCACTGTATATAGTGCTGCAGACTTCAGCACTTACCATGTTTTTTGTGTTTCTTTCTTCCCAAGATTGTGGTTCCTTTGTTTTTCCTCTGCCAAAATTTTCTGTTGTCAGGCTCCTGATTTTATTGGCTCATCAACTGAACCACCTTTATGTGCAAGCTCCCAGCTGGCCCCCACCAAAGCCTAGGGCAAAAGTCATATTGATGCTTCACCCTCCTCCAAATGAGTGACTCACAGCAGCTCACATCCTGTGCTTTATTTTCTCATCTAAGTGCAGTCAAGTGTGCAGGGAGCTTGCTCCCTACCCAGGAAGTTCAGGGAAGCGGTGCTCACCTGGAGCTGGCGGGGAAGAGAAAATAATGTTAGTGTTTCTGCAGAAATACAAAACAAAAAATGTACTGGTCAATGTTTCACTTCCCAGATAGAATGATTGTTTTCCTTTCTTTAAAAAGAACATTTAGTGCTACTCCTTAGCAGAAAGGGCAGAGCGGCCCCATTCTCAGCCTAAGGAGTATTAGACAGAACTGCGTGACTACCGTAATTAGCCAGGAGGTAAAATAGGTTTGTGTTTGTTGTTATGCCAAACAATTCATCCAATGGCAAAACATTACGTTATTTTGATGTATGGATGACTAAGAGTGGGGAACAAGCCCTAAAATGCTTGCTTTTTAGACTGCAATATGTTGGCATTAAAATAAAATAGCTGCCATTTCCCATCCCACCACAGGCTGGATTATTAGAAGCCATGGCTTCTCATTTCTGGAGATATATAAAGGAAGAGGAACCTTCCAGTAACATCAATACCTTCCTTCCCATCAAAGGAGAGGAGCATAGGGGTGGCCAGTGAGGGGTGGCCATTCACCACTCATAACATCACCACTTGCCTACCTGTTATGCAAGGATTGCCAGGGATAGAAACTATGTCAGATGATATTGCCATCCAGCCTAGCGGCAATCTCTCCTCCTGAGCAGCAACTTTAAAATCTGAAACCGAAGGAGGGGTATGCAGTTTCAAGTTCAATGTAGATTTAAAAAAGACTTTGGGGGGGGGTTGTGGCAGGTATGACGTACATGCATCAAGAAGTGACTGCACATACTATAGACAGGGCTGGTGCAAGGATTTTTGACACCCTAGGCAAAAGATCATTTTGCTGCCCCCCTTGGCTCCACCCCGACTCCACCCCCTTTTCCTTGCCCAGCCTGATCAAAACCAATCAAATACAGCCTCACTAGCACCCATCAAATACAGCTTCACCAGCGCCAATCAATCACTGGGGGTGGGGGCGGAGGGGGGAGTACTTGGCAGATCAGACACTATTTCTATACATTTGCAAATGGCATGTGATTATACAATCTCATTATCTCAGTCAGACAGTGTCAGTTTTTTCCATGAATTAAAGCAGAGCAGCCAGTGACAAATCAACAGTGGCCGGGCGCCCTAGGCAGCGGTGCGCCCTAGGCGGCCGCCTACTCCGCCTAGTGGTAGAGCCGGCCCTGACTATAGAGGCCCTAAAACTTTTCAATTGTGGCCAAACCTCAGGCTGTTTTAACATGCAAAGCTTTCAAATTTCTTTATAGTGCCAAAGATGCTTACCGCTTTCCACCTCCTGCACAATCCTATTGGCCAGTGAAGTTGCCCATCATAGTGATAGGCCAAAAGGAATGTGTGGAGCTATGTGCACTTCAAACTTCACGAATTCTAGATTGCATAACAGGTACCCTCCGTCCAATACTATTTCTATGGTATGCCTTGACTTTCATGTTAGACCTTTTCTCCTTACGTTCACTGACAGACGAAGCTCTTCATTGACTTTATGGGGTTTTATGTTCGTCCAACTAGGAGTTAACTAGGCAGGGAAAAGAATCAGCTGGCCCCTCCCCTGGGGGCCGTCCTCTCTTCCTACATCACACCCCCTCACAGTATAGCTCTTCAGTTTCAATGCCTAGTTCACAAGGAGTTGACCTGGCTTCCCTATAGGGAACTGCGGTCCTGATATGACCATTTTTTATTTTATTTTATTTTTTATTTAAGTTTTACAAAATTGATGTGTTCGCATCTTCGGATGCTGCTTTTGGCCGCAAAGTTCTGCAGGCGGCAGTGTAGGCGCGACTGGCGCCTCCTCAGAGGTTCAGTTGGGTACTGTTGTTTGCGTTTACCCACCCCTCTTTTTTGACACAGCTTGGGGACGTCCCCACAAGTCAATGAAGAGCTGCGTCTGTCAGTGAACGTAAGGAGAAAAAGGGATTTTATTAAAACTTACCATAAAATCCTTTTCTCTGAGTTCACTGACAGACGCAGCACCCACCCCTCTGGGCTCTGTTTTGGTACGGCTTGTGTACGAACTGAAGAGCTATACTGTGAGTTTGATGTAGCAAGAGAGGACGGCCCCCAGGGGAGGGGCCAGCTGATTCTTTTCCCTGCCTAGTTAACTCCTAGTTGGACGAACATAAAACCCCATAAAGTCAATGAAGAGCTGCGTCTGTCAGTGAACTCGGAGAAAAGGATTTTACGGTAAGTTTTAATAAAATCCCTTTTTCCTTATTGTGGAGCAGCAGACGATAATTCCTGAGCACAATGGAGCTGATTTATAAAAACAAGGAGTAAAGAAAACCCTTCAAAACTGACTGTAAATTTTCACCGACTATTGGAAGGTCAGCTGGGATCTGATGTGCTTTCTTTTCTCCAGATCATCTGTAGAGTTACTTCATGGGTGGAAGCAATTACACAAAGCAAAGTAGAAGTATAGTGATGGCAACTCCATGGCCCTGGAAATTCAGTGATGGTGTGAGAGCGGCCTGCTAGCAGCCATAAACCATGCAAGGAGATACTGTGTTGTGATGATCTCTATCGCTGGACTTACGCATGAATCATTCATGAGAAGTCTAAAGCTGTAAAAGCTCATAGGATAATGAACAAATTGGTTGCTAACATGCATGTGGGAGATGCACTACACTAATCTTTACCTAACGAGTCAGTATTAACACAATATATATGCACAACAACATTTTTAAAAAATATAATACATAATTATATCTGTAACGGATGCTTTATGACATCAAGCACAAATAGTCACCAGTGACATTTTGATGTATATGGTAGCTTCAATTACTTCTGTGATCTTAGAATACTGTCATGCTAAACAAAGCTTCCTTTGTCTATGTGAATGCCTATTTCTTACACATTTCCTATTTATATAAGCACCTCATATATTCCTGTACCGTGACAGCATCAGATACAGTCAGCTCCCTTTTCTCAGAGGAGTGGGTGTCTAGTGATTTGCAGAATGTGGAAATATGTGAGAATCCATTCTTGGATTGAATTCTAGATTGAGTTCTATTTAGTAAGTAGTTTGGTGTATGTCACACACAGAAAGGCTTTTATAGCCATACGGTAAAACGTAAGTGAAATTGTATTTTTATGGCAAACAATGCAATTACAGGGGTAACACCTCTGTAAGGTTTATTTTTCTATCTGTGCTTCTGTTTAGAAGATTTTACCTTACTGTAAACTGTAGTTTGAAAATGTTGGGTTGTTGTGTTAACAACGATTGGTGATAAAGCTTCAGTGGAGACCCCTTTTTCCCATAATAACTCTTACAGGAGTGAATTTCCCTTCCTAGGGGGAGATTTCCTCTCACTTCCTGTTGTCTCCCTCCATTTGTAAGTAGGAGTCGTCTGTAAGTCGGATGTTTGTAACTAGGGGACCGCCTGTAAAGACAAGAAGAGGCATTGAGAAACCACTGTCTGTGTAGGAATATTTACTGCTGAATGAGGCGTTCCTCAAGGCCAGACTCGCTAGTAGTGATGGGCTCAGGCGTGTTTGGATCGTAGTCCCAACCCACCTGGGCAATCCCACCAGGAAGGCAACACTGCACACCGCCAATCATAGGCAGTGAGGCATTTCCCAGGCCGCAGCTGCACAGACTGGGAAATGACTCACTGCCTATGATTGGTGGTGTGCAGTGTCGGTTTCCTGGCGGGATTGCTCAGGTGCTTTGGAAATACGATCTCGAACATGCCTGAGCCCTTCACTTACTCACTAGTAGTATAATATAAGCATCCATCAAAGCAGTGATGTAGAACTGCACTGGTAAGAAAGCTACAAAAAGAAGAATGCAGGTATGCATTGAAACAAAGGGTATGACTGATCGGAAGTTATGCTGTACCAAATTAACCTCCTGCAGTGCTCCTTCTAGCTACCTTCGTAAAGCGGTGGTCTACCCAATTTTTGTACTTTTACCTACAGGTAAGCCTATAATAAGGCTTACCTGTAGGTAAAATGAATATCCCCTAAACCTGTATGGCTTAGGAGATATTCCCTCTCTAAAATGTTACGGCTTATGCGCCGTGTATGTCCCGGGGCATGCGCCATGTATGTCCCGGCAAAGGCCCGGCAATAGGGCCGGACCTTGCCGGAAGGACGGGTCCCGCGGCTCCGGCCTGTCACAGCGCCGGAGCCGTGTACCCGGAAGCAAGATCCGAGGGAAGATGTCCACTCCCTCAGAGGAAGCAGCCCGGTCGGATCTTCGTTCCAAGGTGAGTATTTCATAATGAGCTAGTATGCGGTGCATACTAGCTCATTATGCTATTGTCTTGTAGGTTTTTATTTTTTTTATTTTTTTTAAATGGGTAGACAACCGCTTTAATATATACGCACTTGGTATTTGACGTTTTAACATTTTCACTTTTATCTTTTGTGAGAACTAGTATCAAGTGTAGAGCTTTTAAGGACACGCTCTCTTTTCTTCTTTTTAAGGGCTTTTCTTGCCCATTTTTATTTAAAAGAAAGTTCCAGAAAAAACACAAAACATGAGTTCACCTCGCAGGGGTATTCAGCATTCCTGTTCCATCAAAATAAATGACATTCAACCCTTCTGGCTTGCACTTGCAGCACTGCTGCTCTGGCCTTACACTCCAGGCCCTTGTCTGTCTCCTACAGACTGTTCACTGACCAACTAGTTGCACACAGCTAACAGCCCCTTGCTGTTCTGGCTCCCACCTCTCTCCTGTGTGGAGCCCCCCTGACTCTTGGGCAACAACCTCCTGTTTGCCAGGGTGGAACTTAGAACCATGGTCAGGTCACAACTAATAGCCCAGCACACACCTGACAAATTAGTTTGCTGGAGGTCGGAATACCTGGACCCAGGATTGGAGACTTCATCCCATCCGGATCACTTTGAAATCTCCAGGCTCCAGGTCCCAAAACTGACTTTACCAAACACTGAGGAAAACGTACACATTGTCTCCGTGACACAAGCTCCATAGAGCCCCTCAACCCACCTGGTTGAGAAATCAGGGTAATCATCTCTTTCTAGATGCTCTGTCACAATTTAAATGGCAACTCTGCATGAGGCACATGCCTCTATGGTACTAATAGTTGCTTAACAATCCTGTAATGTCTGGTACTATGAGGTTTCATTGTTCTTACATAATGCCTTTTGTAGGTCTATCTGTACCCGCATTTGTTGTCTTGACATGTTGGTGTACTCTGGTGACGCATACCACTAAATCAAGAATTAAAAAAAAAAAATCAATGTTTCTGATGGTCATGGACTACCATAAGGACTCCTGTAAGTCTAGATTCAGGATTTGTTGAGGCTTGGATGCATCATCCTGTTGCGTTTGTAATCTCTTGTTTCCATATGTGAATCAGGATCCTTTCCAGGCTGTTTCTACTAATGATCACCATCTACACTGAGCATTTTGGGAAGCTTCAGGCACAGGGCTAGCTCAGGTGCAAGTGCTCTGATTGGTACTTACTCCATTAGTGTGCAAAGTATTTGTGGATGTATTGATTCAAATAATCCAGTAGTTTCAGGTATTGTGCCGCAGCAAAAACTCACAGCTCATTATTGTCAATGGAAAAATCCAAGACTCTCAAAAGAAAAACAAAACCCTTGAGAGCCATTAAATTCAGCTGTTTCTATTCCTTACATTGGTATCTCATTGTTTTTCTTGGTACAGCATATAGGTTGGTTGCAGAAATCTAATTAAAGTGGTGTACTTTTCTCTATTGTGTCTTACAGTGAGCTTATTAAAACAGCAGATGGAGGGCAGATTTCGTTGGACTGGTTTAGTAATGATGTTAATACACTTTACCCTGACGCCAGCACAAGACCTACAATCCTTTTACTGCCTGGGCTCACGGGAACGAGCCGTGAATCCTATATTCTACATATGATTAAGCACAGTGAAGAGCTTGGATACAGGTAAGTACAAAATTGAAGTACACAAGTGTTGGTTAAAGATGATCAGTTTCTATAAATCACTATTTTGATATTATCAGAACTGGTATGTCTAAAATGTAATTCTTTTTTTATTTCCCCAGTTTGGTACAGATTTAAAAAGGGTTGATCATTTTTCTGAAGACACATAGGCTATTGCATTGTGAAATTCAGCAACAGCAGAAGCTACATATGGCCTCTTCTACTCAGGAGGGGGGGTATCAAAGTGTGGTTGACTTTATTTGGGCCTAAATAATACACAGATTCATTTCATAGAGTTGAAGCAGGCACAGTCAGCTTCACTGCCAGTTGCCACCGCACAATCAGCCCAAGCAATCTTATGAATCATTGCCACTAGGGGGCAGATTATCCAGGTATTATCGCAGCTGGGGCTAGGCTGTGGCAGTGGCTAAGGAGGAGACACAGAGAACTGCATGGAGACATGGAGAAGCAGGATACTCATTGGCACTGGTGGACAGGCTCAGCATGCCTGCATGTACAGTGAAGGTGGGAGCCCTTAGCCGGGGCAAGGCACAGAGTATAAGGAGCTACCTTATCTTCATCAGAGCACCTGAAGGTGAAGATGGGTTTTGCTGCAGGTGGCACACAGCTTGCGCCCCCCTGATTCACCCAAGCGGGCTACTGGGAACTGAGATCAGGTCAGCAGGTAATAGTATATTGCAGCACTAGGAACCTGGATTCACAGGCCAGTGGATAACACAGCCCAATCAGGCATGATCTCACAAAATATACAAAGGCATTGGGAGTGGGTAGAAGTGCACAAAGTAAAATGAGGTCACTGGTACTAGGTACAAGCTGGAATGCACTGGGGTATACTGCAGACCATTATAGGTAAGGATGCATGGAATCCTAGAGCAGACATGGGGTGCATAGGTGCTGATAATACAACTCCAATTCTAAAAAAGTTAGGACATTGTGTAAAATCTACATAAAAACAGAATGCAATGATTTGCAAATATTATAAACCTTATTTTATTCACAATAGAAAATAAATGTTTAAACTGAGAAAATGTACCAAGAAAAAAATAGAGTCATTTTAAAATTGATGTCAGCAACACATCTCAAAAAAGTTGGGACAGGGCAACAAAAAGCTGGCAAAGTAAGGCCTTGTGCACACAGGACATTTTTTCCTCTCTCCTAGAAGCCAGCAGTGTTTTTTCAGAAAAAGTATCTTAAGCATTTACAAGCGTCAAGCTCTTGAGCGTTAATTCATTTCATTGGCCAGAATAAATAATTTATTCTGCCCATTGAAATTAATTAATGCTCAAGCACTAGCTTTTAGGCGCATGTAGCAGCTTCTAGCAGCGTCAAAGTTTTTTTCTGCCCTAACTATTCCGCTCATGGACGCACTTAAGTGGGGTTTTTTTCATGCCACTAAACGTTGCTAAAAGCCTATGGGGCCTTTCACACAGGCTCTCTGATCAGGTCCGCCTGTCAGTTTTTCAGGTGGACCTGATCGGACACTCCATTCACCCCTATGGGGCAGCAGATGTCAGCGGTGACACCCGCTGCTATCCAATCTGATCCTGTCCGCCAAAACCAGACGGATGGAGGCCCTATTTTCCATCCCTCTGGCAGATCGGATGAAAATAGACAGACGATCCGTTTTCATCCGATCTCCACATAGAGGACAGTGGGGCTCTGACAGGTCCACGGTGATTGGAGACGGACCTGTCATCCGCCTGCTCAGTGGGGATCAGCGGAGCGATCCCCCGCTGAGCAAAGCGGAATCCGCCAAGCGGGCTACCCGTGTGAAAGGACCCTAAGTGTGCACTGACATATAGGCTAACATGAAGGGGCGTTTAGAGGCAGGAAAAAAAAAACATCAAACGTTCCTAGAAGCAGCTGTAAAATTGTCCAGTGTGCATGAGGCCTTAGTGGTACTAACAAGCAAGAGCTAGAAGAACATTTTGCAACAACATGATTGGGTATAAAAAAAGAAAACCTTAGAGCAGGGGTCTCCAATTTTTTAAACAAAGGGCCAGTTTACTGTCCTTCAGACTTTAGGGGGGGGCTAGACGTTGATATCAGTGGTGAAGAATAATGCCCAAACATTGGGGTCAGTTGGAGGAATAGCACTCCACTGTTGACTGGTGTCAGTTGGGGGAATAGTACCCCATCATTTGTGTCAGTGAGAGGATTTGTGCCCCATTGTTGGTGTCATTGGGAGGAATAGTGCCCAATTGTTGGTGTCAGTGGGAGGATTTGTGCCCAATCCTTGGTGTCAGTGGGAAGAATTGTGCCCAATCGTTGGTTTCAGTGAGAGGAAAGTGTGCCCAATCGTTGGTGTCAGTGGGAGGTATTTTGCCCAGTCATTGGTGTCAGTGGGAGGAATTGTGCCCAATCATTGGTGTCAGTGGGAGGAATAGCGCCCCATTGTTGGTATCAGTGGGTGGAATACGGTCTTGTATAAGGCAAGCAAAGGGCCGCATCTGGCCCCTGGGCCTCAGTTTGGAGACCACTGCCTTAGAGATGTAAAGGGAGAGGGAGAGGTTAACCGATCTGTGAAAAGCTGCATCTAAATATTGTTAAACAATTTCACAAGAATGTTCCTCAATGTAAAATTGCAAAGATTTTAAATATATAATCATCTACGGTACATAATATCATCAAAAGATTCACAGAATCTGGAGAAATCTCTGTGTGCAAGGAACAAGGTCAAAACACAGTACTGGATGCCTGTGATCTTCGACCCTCAGACTGCACTGCATTAAAAACAGGCATGATTCTGTGATGGACATCACCCTGCATAGACTTAGGAATATTTCCAAGAATCACACTGCGGACACAATTTGCTGTGCCATCAAAAAAAGCAAGGTAAAGCTCTATCAAGCAATGAAGAAGCCATTTCTGAAAATGATCCAGAAATGCTTCCGTCTTCTCTGGGCCAAAGCTCATTTAAAATGGTCTGCTGCAAAGTGGAAAACTATTCTGTGGTCAGAATCCCCCACACCATCATCTCTGATGCTGTGGGGGTGCATTAATGCGTACGGAATGGACAGGTTGCAGCACCTTGCTCCCATCCAGGTGACGTCTTTTGCAAGGAAGGCCTTGCATATTTCATCAGGACAGTGCTAAACCGCATACTGCATCTATGACAACAGCATGGCTTCATAGTAGAAGAGCATGGATGCTTAACTGGCCTGCCTGCAGTCCAGACCTTTCACCAATTGAAAATATTTGGCTTATCTTGAAACAAAAAAATACAACAAAGACCCAGAACTGTTGAGCAGTTAGAATCCTATATCAGGCGAAATTGGGACAACATTCCTCTCCCAAAACTCCAGCAACTGGTCTCCGCAGACCCAGATGTTTACAAATTATTGTTAAAAGAAGAAATCTACACTGTGATGAACATTTTCTGAGCCATGTTGCTGCCATCTATTTCAAAATGTCTTTATTTTTTTCTTAAAATTATAAATTTTCTCAGTTTCATCATTTGATATGTTTATATATCTTTTGTGAATATATTTGGTTTTGTGAGACTTGCAAATCATTGCATTCTGTTTTATGTACAATGTAGATTTTACACAGCATCCCAACATTTTTGGAATTGGGGTTGACTGAAACACACAGGAAATCTCACAGCTGCTGACATGCAGGTTGCTGGCAGGACACAGGCAACACTGGGGAGTACACAGGAACTGAGAACAGGCAGAACAGACACTAAGAATGCAGTAATCACAAAAAGAACATTTGGGAAGTCACTGGGAACATAGGAACTCTGGCTGCTAGCTTGTGGACATGCTGTTCGTACAATGAGCAATTTGCATGCTCACCCATTAAGACAGCGCCCGCTCTGTGATTGGCTGCGTCACCAGCAGAAGCAGGAAGCTGGTGGACACACACAGAGGAAAAGATCCAGTGATGGAGCGTGGAACAGGTGAATGCTACAAGCAATATTTAGTTAATTAATTACTCAAATTTGCCTACACCTTGTGTGTACTCATTGGAATAGAATTATTCCCTTTAGCCTGGGTTCACATTGACAGCTGGTTAGAAATTAGCTGAACTCGCATAATTTCATACCTGCATTTCAGTCCGACTTTGGGAGCAATTTCAGAGACAACTATGCGGGTTCCTGCACAGATGTCTATTGAAATTGCACCCGAAGTCGCCAAAAGTAGTGCAGGAACTACTTTTGGGAATCAGTGCGGCGTCGCACTGATTCAGACGGTGCTATTGCCAGCAATAGCCGCAGATTTGGCATATGATTTGACATGTCAAATCACATGGCAAATCGTATCAATGTGAACCTAGGCTAAATGCTGAACTTTAGCTGAAGCACCAATTTAAATACATTTTCTGATTGCCAATCTTGTATTCTGTAAAGTTTTAATGGCAGCAAATTTTTATGTATGTTAATATATTAAAAAACCCCTAAAATATATGTATAGCCAAAACTATGTCTTCCGTTTAGAAGTAATGAAGGAATGAGGAATGATTTCAAACCCTGTCAGTTTCATTTTATGTCCAATTGAAAAAGGTTTCTCTTCACTTCCTGTCTTAAAGTGGATGTAAACCCCATTCATGAAATCTGACTTGGGCATATACTGTATATCTGCAGTGTTTTCTTATCTCTCTCCAATCCTCTAAGTCCCTTGTCTTTCTGCTGCTCCGTTCCTATGTTATCAGCATGATAACTTCTGACAAGCTCTCCGACACAAGAGATAAAAGTAGCTGAAAATTTGTGTTGGGGGAGGGTGATTAGAGACAGATAAGCAGAGAGCTTGTCTATTCACAGTACAGCTCTGCAAGTTTCTTCATTCCTCTGCCTATGTGGAGGGGGGGGGTGCCTTTAAAATCAGTTCTCAGACTGTGTATGCCCAGACTCCCCTCCCACTGCTGAAACAGGAAGAAACATTTCTAACACGGTGCACACTTTCTAAAGAATATAGAAAGGGAAAGACAGGAGATATAAATGTAAAACTTATGTAGGGAGATAGAAACATAGAAAAGTGACGGCAGAAAAAGACTGAGTAGTCCATCTAGTGATCTAGAGATTTGTTTCATCTCTGTGTATCATTTGAGGCTGTTCACCTCACTGGGTATAGTAGAGGGTTTACATCCACTTTAAAGACACAGCAGGAAGTGATAGTTTCTTCGAAGTGAAAGGAATTCCTTACCTAGATACAGAAGCGGTCACTGATGCATGTATTGGAAGATTTAGCCTCGTTCTTGTGACCACTGTAAAATTTTGGATTCTCATTCCTTTCTGTCTTGGTGATAATGGTCACCAGAACAAACAGGGTGAATCTAACTATTGAAGACACCGATCAAGAAGCCTGATAGGGGTTCTAATCCTTTCCTACTGCCTCAAAAGCAAAATAAAAGTTTTTGCTTTATATACACCTATGGTGCTTTGTAGCCATTATAGCTTTTTAAAAAAAAACACTCCAAGAGAGTGTACAGTTGGTGGTCCTATATCACAACCTGGTGTTATAGCTGGTCACTAATTAACTACATTTTAGTCCAGAGACACAATGGCATGGTATTAGGAGGAGGGAGGAAGAGACAATAATCACAGTCAATTACTGAAAGAGGGTGGAAACTGCTCTCCAGCGCCCTTCTTCTATCAATGCCAAGATGGCAGCTGGGAGACCAGTCTGACTGCAGTTAGACAACTTAGAGCACCAGCAGTCATCAGGATAGAAAGAGGCCCAATCAGTGGCGTATCATCCATGGGTGCAGGGTGTTCACTGAACATGGGCCCCGAGGGGTTGGGGGGCCCACAGTACTCTGACCAACACTGCACGTAAGGATGTTCTGTCCCTGGTTGACAGCTGGGGATTATCGGTGCAGTGTGGGCTTGCACACGGGCCCACTAATTTCATGATACACCCCTGGGCCCAATGGACCATTATATTGCAAAGTGGTAAGCCAAATACAACAATAAAAGATATGAAGGAGGAAAGAACACCATGCCGGCAAATAAAATAATTTATTACATTCAAAATGAATTCTAAAATATAAGAGAAATAGCCAACACAGATCATGGAAAAGGTGCACAGTTAATCTTTCGCAGTACCAATAAATTAACAAATTCTTATGAAAAGCTACTAAACAATTGCTCCATTTAAAAGATTCATGAATCTCCCAGAATAAACCACAGAATCACATTCCATAAAAGGACCTAATACAATTACAAGTCTTCATCGTACATCACGAGACACAGAGCAGGCTCTAAAAACATTACTATCTGTGTTATGCACCACCTAAAAGGTGGATGGACACTGGCAGTCTAAAAACAAACAAACAGGAGGTCCCCCTCTATACAACTCCTCCCTACAGGAAGCCCTTCAGTTTTTTCATCAGTGTCTTAAGGTGATGGTCACAGTGTTTAAAGCTCTCTGTGAGTTCTGTGGTCCCGGGCCGGTTTTTTTGAGCATCAAAGGACTGAATAATTGGATCCATTTCAGATAGCTAAATGCTAAGATAAATGGTACCCGAGCCTCGCAAAGAAGGAAAACTCAGCAAGGTTTTGCCTGTACAGGTGGTCCCCTAGTTACAAACATCCGACTTACAAACGACTCCTACTTACAAACGGAGGGAGACAACAGGAAGTGAGAGGAAATCTCCCCCTAGGAAGGGAAATTCACTCCTGTAAGAGTTATTATGGGAAAAAGGGGTCTCCATTGATGCTTTATCACCAATCCTTGTTTCCACAACAACCCTAAATTTTCAAAATCCAATTCTCATTGGGACAGGAAATGAGGTGAAATCTTCTGAACAGAAACATAGACAGCAAAACAAACATTGCAGAGGTGTTACCCCTTCCCTAATTTTGGCTGAAGCTACACTTAAAAAATGTTCCTGTTTCCACTTACAAACAAATTCAACTTAAGAACAAACCTACAGTCCCTATCTTGTTTGTAACCCGGGGACCGCCTGTAATGTGGCCATTTTGTTTATGACGCTGGACCCTGCGCAGCGCCCTCCTGGGCAATTAGTACCAAGGTAATACTGGCAGGGTGCTGTACAGATCCCAGGGAGTGGAGCCAAGAACTATAAGGGTACCCAGTCCTTGAAGGTCTTTAGCGATAAGGCCCGCCATGATCGGTGAAGATTGGGCTTCTGCCTAAGTGTCAGAGTCCTGCGGAGGGAATGGTAAGTGAGCCCTTGTTATCTACTGTATCAGGGGTATATTTCACCCCTTGCAACACTTTTCCCATCATGCCACAAATGAGTATACTTTCCTCCCTAGCTACTAGAGGGCCTTGGAGGGATGTCTTCAGTCTAGCTTTGGGGACATACCTTGCATTTTCTTGTCTGTCATTTGGGGGTGCCTGTTCACTACTAAGCTCCCAGAGTGTAGCAGCTGCGGTGGTTCAATTCTCCTGGTCTTCACGCCACTCATTGCGCTTGCGTGGTGGCGATTCCCCGTGAGCACGATGGCGGGCATGCATGTTGAGATGCCGTGCATGCGCTGTTAAGACGGGAAACTGCGGGTGACCATCTAGTTAAGGTGCCTGAGGTGCGGAGAGGCTCAGAGGCTGTGAAAGGACACAGAGCAGGCTATATGTCTTGGACACGTGAGTCCTGGGTGTTGTTGGGCACAAGTGGCAGATGTGGCTGGAGGTGTTGCATATGGTAAGGCTGTGATAGCTGCCTATGCTGGATCACAGCCTTACAAGGGAGATATATTGGGAGATTTTGTGCTTTTCTGTGCACAAGCCCAATTATATTTCTTTGTGGCAAACCATGTCTTCCAGAAAAAGGAGTGGGGGGGGGCATGGCAGGAAGGGGAGCATGTGTGCCACAAACATCCCCTAAAGAACCGAGTAGGAGCTCTGTTGTGATAGCCTTTCCTGAAAGACCAGAGGCGACAGGTCAATCTGGCATTGTGGCTATGGCCTGTGCTTCTGCATCAACATATGTTACAAAAGATGATCTATCTTCAGTTAGCTGGATTAGAGAACAAGATCGTGGGTATGATTGCCTCAGTTACACATGGAGGAAAGAAGCATAAGAGATCCCCCTCCCCTAACCCTCCTGTGTTGGAACAGGAATGGGTAAAGGAAGGAAATATTGAGGAATTGAAAGATGCTCAGGCAGAAGATTCCACTTCTGGGGAGTTGCTGCCTGTAGATGTTCAGACTTTCTCAGCTTCTAAGTTGCAGAAATTGTTGATCCAGTCTCTTACATAGATGGTTTGTTCTGCGTTTAAGCTACCTCAGGTAGAGGTTTGTGAATTCCTTTACTCCTCTCTAGGTTCACTAAGGCCTTAGCAGAGTACTCAGGCTTTTCCGCTACACCCCCTGTTGTAGCAGGTGATACTCAGATTGGGATCACCCAATTGTTTTTTCCTCCTAAGAGATTTTCCTTCCTGTAGCCTATGGAGGAGAAATTTGTAAAGAAGTGGAGCATGCCAACGGTGGATGCCGCAGTGTCCTCCCTGAACAAAAATGTAACCTGTCCAGTAGATACGAGGTTTAAGGATTCAGCCAATAAGAAGTTATAACCCTTGATAAAAGCTTCCTTTGACCTCACTGGGTCTGCAGTACAGCCTGCAGTAGCGGCAATAGGTGTCTGTCAATTCTTAAAAGACCGGGTTAAGAGGTTAGGTAAGCCTGGGCAGGAAGGGCTTTTTCGTTGGAGGGGATGGCTGACTTGGCTCATGCCTTGTGCTTTGCGGTCAACGCACTTAAAGGAGTTGTCAACTCATGACAACCACTTTAAACTACAGGTAAGCCTACAATAAGGCTTACCTGTAGGCCCCAGAAATATCTCCTAAATCTGTACGGTTTAGGAGATATTCCCCGTATCGGCATGTGCAGACGTCATCGGCACATGGGCACTAAAGAATCCGCACCCGTGCAGTAAATGGCGGCTGCCGTGCGCATGTGCGGGAGTGACGTCAGTGTGGCTCTGCCAATCACAGCGCTGGAGCCCGCACTGTGATTGGACAGAGCCGCAGACCCGGAAGAAGGATGTCGCCGGTCACAGCGGTGTGCAGAGAACGCTGCAACAGCTTTGTTCCAAGGTAAGTATTTCATAATGAGCTAGGTTTTTGTTTTTTTGTTTTTTTTTGGGTGGCGGGGGGCGACTTTACAACCACTTTAAGGATTCTATTCAACAGGTTTCACATTTGGTGCTACTATCTGTGCCTATATGCAACACCTTGTGGCTAAAAAAATTGGTCAGTGGAGTTACCTTGCAAGAGGTTTTCATGGGCAACGTTTGTTTGAGGAATATTTGGATGAATATATATCCAGAAAATATCAGGTGGAAAGAGTTCTCTCTTACCAGTCAAAAACAAAAGTAGACGTCCATTGAAGGGTGCCGGTACTACTACTACTAATTTTTCAGCCTCCAGACAGTTCCAGAACTTGCAGGGATCCGATTCCAGAGGCAAGCTGCAAAACCAGAGGCAGAGGAAGCCCTGGGTTCACAAGCCTTCCAATGTCCGTGCTAAGCCTCCATTTTGAAGGAACACCCCACACGCTTGGTTGAGGAGGAGACTTCTAGGTTTTTCAAAAACTTGGGAAACAATGGTTCAGGACAAATGGCTCATCTTAACGGTGTCTCTGGAGTTTCAGGTGCTTCTACCTCATCGTTTTTTCCAATCCAATGCATCCTCAGACCATCGGAAGAGAAGCTTGTTACTTCAAGTGCTTGACCGATTGCTGGGTCAGGGAGTAATTTTGGAGGTGCCAACATCTGAAAGATTTGCAGATTTTTACTCAAACCTGTTCATAGTTCCAAATGCCAAATGGGGACGTGAGGCCTATTCTAGACCTCAAGGGCTTAAATCAATATCTGGTCATTCGACCTTTTCGACCTGGAATCGGTCCACTCAGGGGTAGCCTCACTGCAGGTAGGAGATTTCCTAGCTTCCATAGACATAAGTGTACCTACACGTCCCAATTTTTCAGCCTCATAAGAAGTTCCTGCGTTTCATGATAGAGGATCACCATTTTCAGTTTGTGACTTTGCCCTTTGGGCTTGCCACAGCACTGCGGGTGTTTACAAAAATTCTGGATCTGGTGCTAGGGCTATTAAGCTCTCAGGGGATCCCAGTGCTAGGATATTTGGATGACCTCTTGCTCAGAGAAAGGTTGATGAAAAACTTAAAGCGGAGTTCCACCCAAAAGTGGAACTTCCACTTTACGCAATCCTTACCCCCTGACATGCCACATTTGGCATGTCATTTTTTTGGGGGGGGGAGTGGGTACCTCGTTTTGATAGATACCCAGCTCCCACTTCCTGTTGCCGGATCCTTGCCACCTAGAGGACTCCTCCTCTCCCTCTTGGCGACTCCTCCCCCCGCCCTCCCTGCAATCTTCTGGGACATGTCACAGGTCCCAGAAGATTGCCTGGCCACTGAGAGAGCGCAGCGTGACTCGCGCATGCGCAGTGCACGCCCGGCTGTGAAGCCACAAACTGTCACAGCTGTGACTGTCACTTACGATGACGGCGCACGGAGAGGAGGGGGAGAGGAGCGAGGCTTCGGACGGCCGCATTGCTGGACCATGGGACAGGGGAGTGGCTGTTTATTAAAAGTTTTTAATAAACTGAAAAAAAAGTGGAACTCCACTTTAAAGCAGAATGTGGTGCTTACAGTAAGTTGTTTGGAACATCTGTGTTGGATTTTGAACTTCGAAAAGCCGGCCTTAGAGCCGGTTCAAAAGTTAGAATATCTGGGGCTAGTTCTGAACACAGTTAAAGCAAAGGTGATCCTTCCAGCGAAGAAGGTCAGGGTCCTGAGGAATCCGTTTCGGGAGGAGAGAAGCAGGAAACGCCCCTCTATTTGGCTCTACATGAGTCTGCTGGGAAGGATGGTATCCTCATTTGAGACAATCCCTTATGCACAGTTTCATTCCAGACCATTACAGCAGAACATACTGTTGGTCTGGAACAAGAAGGTACAGGCCTTGGATTATCACATGTCTCTGTCCTGCAAAGCTCGGGAAAGTGTCGCTTGGTATCTCGAAATCTGGAGAAAGGGAAATCCTTTCTGTCAGTAATTTTTAAAATAGTACCCACGGATGCTAGCCCATCGGGCTGGGGAGCTGTTTTAGAAGAGACCTCGGTTCCAGGGAAATGGTCTCGGCAGGAACAAGGTCTGGCCATCAGTGTTCTGGAACTGCGAGCTGTATGTCTTGTGCTAAATTTGCAGGGTTGTACAATAAGGATACAATCCGACAATGCCACGGCAGTGGCTTATATCAATCACCAAGGTCGGCACCAGGAGCCTGTTGGCTCAGGAGGAGGTGGACCGCATTCTGACCTGGGCCGGAGAATGTTCCTTTTTTTTATCAGCAGTCTATATTCCGGGGGTAGAGAACTGAGGGCAGACTATCTCAACCGGGGGAGTGGTCCCTACACCCCAAGGTTTTCTTGCAAATTTGCCAACGTTGGGGTACTCCGCATATAGATCTGTTGGCATCCAGGTTCAACAACAAACTGGATTGGTTTGTGTCCAGGGAAGGGATCCGCACGCAATGGCAATGGACGCTCTGGCGATTTCTTGGGACGAGTTCTCCTTAATATACGCCTTAACCCCGATTCAACTCCTACCGCGTCTCTTATGCAGGAAGTAACTCTAGTTATCTTAATGGCTCCAGCATGGCCCAGGGGGGCTTGGTGCTCAGAAATAGTATGATTTGTTGTGGATGGACCATGAACTCTTCCAGTTCGTCCCAACCTGTTATCTCAAGGACCAATATTCTACCCTACTTTACTATGGCTAAATTTGACAGCCTGGCTATTGAAACCAGGGTGTTGATGGATAGAGGTATCTCTGGGCCAGTCATTTGTACCTTGTTAAATGCCAGGAAGATGGTTACTAAAAATATCTATTCTAGAGTTTAGAAGGCATACATTGCCTGGTGAGGCCAAAAGGTGGCATCCCAGGAAATATGCAGTGGGAAGAATTCTCTCTTTTCTCCAGTCAGGCATGAAGATGAAACTAGCCTTAGGAACAATAAAAGGCCAAATTTCAGCCTATATTTTTTCAGATATATAAAGGAGAGTGGGTGGGACTTTATATGAGGCACATGTAAGGATGTGTCTTCATCTCTAAATAAGTAACAAAAGGAAAAAGTTCGGGACTTTATATGAGGCATATGACAGACCATTGGATAAAGATGTATAAACTTATTTATATCAAAAGTAAATATATGTACACAACATGAATGCATTTCATATATATACACACGTAAATGGTAAAACAGTACATGCCAGTTGCCGGTATACAGGGCTCTGTATTCTTTCAGAGGCCTATTGCTTCACACTTATTGGTTCATTCCTCCTTTAATGCTTTTGAAATTGGCCTTTTTGATCGCTATCACTTTGGCGAGACGGGTGTCAGAGTTGGCAGCTCTTTCTTGTAGAGAACCATTTTTGGTCTTACTTCAAGACACAGTAGTATTGCGCCATCTGTCTTCTTTTTTGCCCAAGGTAGTCTCTGGATTCCATTTGAATCAGGACATTGTTTGCCCCTCCTTTTTTCCACAACCACATTCAGTGGCGGAAAAATTGCTGCATTCCTTGGATGTGGTGCGGGCTGTCAGTCCTTATCTGAAGAGGTCAGGAAAGAGATTTCTTCTTTGTGTTGCTAGAAGGGCCCAGGAAGGGACAAGCGACATCAAAGGCATCTATTTCTCATTGGATTCGGCAATTGATTATTCAGGCCTACGGCTTGAAGGGTAGAGCTCCTCCCTTCAGGGTAAGAGCACATTCTAGCAGGGGGCTAGGAGCCTCTTGGGCAATTTGCCTTTAAGCAACAGTGGCTCAGATTTGCAAGGCCACCACCACCACCTGCACCACCCTTCAGTACATATGTTTGTTTTTTTTAATTCTTTTTATTGATTTTAGCATAAAACAAATACAAACCATTAAAGCGGTAGTAAACCCATCCATTTAACAGTTTAAAAACCAGTTACATTTCCGGCACGTGCCGGAAATTTAACACTTCCATTGCTTGTGCTCTAAACCAAACTGTCAAACCATCCAATGGCTCGTGTCATAGCTGATCACATGTGCAGCATCATGGCAGTTGTAGATTAAACAGAGGCCAAGATGGCAGCTTCCATGGCTGAAAATGATATAAGGGTTTACTACCACTTTAAGCGACTTCAGAACATATGTTCACAAGGTTCTACAACATGGATGTTAGTAGAACAGAATATACTGCATTTGGCCTTGGTGTCTTACAGGCAGCGGTATAGGTCTTCGGTTGTTGATGGTTCTTATTTTAGTGTCTCCCTCCCCTCATAGGTATTGCTCTGAGATGTCCCAGATAGTAAGGTTTCTATAGTCTGCTCTGTGTCCCGTAATTTACAATAAAGAAAATTGGATTTTTTCTACTACTTACCTGTAAAATCCATTTCTTGGAGTACATCACGGGACACAGAGATCCCTCCCCTCTACTTTTTGGAAGTTCATTGCTTGCTACAAAACTTAAGGGCTTCCTGTAGTGAGTGATTATATAGAGGGGGACTCCCTGTTTGTTTGTTTGTTGTTTGGTCTGCCAGTGTCCATTCACCTATAGGTGGCGCATAACCCAGATAGTAATGTTTCTATAGCCTGCTCTGTGTCCCATGATGTACTCCAAGAAATTGATTTTACAGGTCAGTAGTAGAAAAAAATCTAATTATTCACACCACCGGATAAAGAAGCAGCATATCACAGCCATCAGTCCTTTCCTATCTTGTATCTTACCTTTTATTAAAGATAAATGTCACTTTCACTTTCCTATGTGATATTCAGTTTTCTCTCCAGTGACTACCCACCCCCAGCACACCCATTGTTATGTGCTCTTTATTCCACCCACAGCACATACCCCACTTCCCATGCCAGCAATGACATGATACCACCAGTAAAAAGAGCAATGCACCCTAATGTATAATGTAAAGTATTAAAAGAACAGAGAACTGAAGACTTAAAGTGGTTGTAAACCCTCCATATACCCAGTAAAGTGAACAGCCTCAGATGATACAAAGGGATGAAACAAATCTCCCTACATAAGTTTTACATGTATATCTGCTATCTTTGCGTTAGAAGTTTTACTTTCTCATTCATCAGTAGGAGTGGATTCTTGGCATACACTGGGAGGCAGCTGATTGGAGGAAAGGCACAACCCCTCCTCCTCATAGGTAGAGGAAGGAAGGAATTTGCAGAGCTGTGCTGTGACAAGACAAGCTCTCTGCTAATCTATTTATAGCACCCACCCCGACCCGTTGTCAGAAGTTATCATGCTGATAACAGAAGAATGAAACAGCAGAAAGATGGGGACTTTGGAGAGAGATAAGAACACATTGCAGATATATGTGCCCAGGTCAAATTTCACGAATCGGTTTTACATCCACTTTAAGTTTCCTCTATCCTCACAAATAAGGTGGATTGAGGTTTTCCACCACCAACACTGTATCTTGACAGCAGGACCCAGAGCTGTCAGAATACACTGATCAATGGCTACAACTGATTGGCTGCAGCTGATGATTGACAAACATTTTCCAACTTGTTTTTTTTAACAGAAGTTACTCCAGCAATCAACTTCTGTCAAGCAGGGATGGCCACACATTGTTTGATATTTGACCAGTCCCTGCTGAACCAGTCCAGTTTTAATGGCCAGACTTATTGCACCCATTCAACTTTACACCCTCAGTGAGTGTACTCTCATATCCCTGTCTGCTCTTCTGCTCAGTGCTCACTCCCCCCTGTCAGCAGAGGAGCACCTCCTGGGACCTGTCAATAGTACTAAAAACGTTATAGTCAACTTTGTACTCTTATTGCTTATGCTTTAGCTAGCTCTGTTTATTTAGAATGTTACATAAAAAATGTCAAATGCACTCACCTGTTAAACGTGCTTGCCCAGCACTACGGATAGAAGCACTAGTATCAGGATGCTACACACCACAGTAGCACTACACAGAGTCAGTGCTATGATGTCCCCTTCCCTCTGTATTATGTAAACCTCAATGTACTGTGTGTGTATATATATATATATATATATATATATATATATTGTATATACAGTTGTGCTCATAAGTTTACATACCCTGGCAAAATTTATGAAAAAAACGTTTCTTTCACTCCTGGTTAGTGTTTGGCTGAAGCCATTTATTATCAATTAACTGTGTTTACTCTTTTTAACCACTTCCCGACCGCCTGCCGTGTGTTCACGGAGGCAGTTGGGCTGCTGTGCGCGAATCGCCGTAAAAAGACAGCGATTTGCGAACGGCCGCTAGGGGGCGCGCGCGCCCGCCGCACTCCTGAGGAGTGTGCCCGCGGCTCAGGCGGACCCGATGTCCACCGGCGAGCCGCGATGAGTGGCCACAGGCAAAGAACGGGGAACTGTCGATGTAAACACGGAAACACAGTAAGAACACACCCAGGGAACACACTTAACCCTTAATTCCCCCCCCAGGTTAACCCCTTCACTGCCAATGACATTTATACAGTAATCAGTGGACATTTAAATTTCTGATCGCTGAATAAATGTCATTGATCCCAAAAAAGTGTCAAAAATGTCCGACATGTCCGCTGCAATATCGCAGTACCGCTAAAAATCGCAGATCGCTGCCATTACTAGTAAAATAAAATAAATAAAAACCCCAGAAATTAATTCTCACCATCCGTAAACGCGGCCATTTTTGCGCAAACCAATCAATGAACGCCGATTGCGATTTTTTTATCACAAATACGAGGAAGAATATAAATCAGCCAAAAACGGTGAAAAAAATGTTTTTTTATATTTTTTTTGGATTTGAATTTTAGCAAAAAGTAAGAAATGTGGGTTTTTTTGCAAAATGGTCGCTCTTCTTTTGTTTATAGCGGCGAACAGAAATGATGCAGGGGTGATCAAATACCACCAAAAGAAAGCTCTATTTGTGGGGAAAAAAGGACGCAAATTTTGTTTGGGTGCAACATCGCACAACCGCGCAATTGTCAGTTAAAGCGACGCAGTGCCGAATCACAAAAAGTGCTCTGGTCCTAAAGCTGGAAAACCTTCCGGTTGGTAAGTGGTTAAATCATAATGACAACGGAAACTACCCAAATGACCCTGGTCAAAAGTTTACATACCCCAGTTCTTAATACCGTGTATTGCCCCCTTTAACATCAATGACAGCTTGAAGTCTTTTGTGGTATTTGTGGATGAATCTCTTTATCTTCTCAGATGGTAAAGCTGCCCATTCCTCTTGGCAAAAAGCCTCCAGTTCCCGGAAATTCTTGGGCTGTCTTGCATGAACTGCACATTTGAGATCTCCCCAGAGTGGCTCAATGATATTGAGGTCAGGAGACTGACATGGGCACTCCAGAACCTTCACTTTATTCTGCTGTAGCCAATGACAGATCGACTTGGCCTTGTGTTTTGGATCATTGTCATGTTGGAATTTCCATGTACATCCCATGCTCAGCTTCCTGGCTGATGAATGTAAACATCCTCCAGTATTTTTTGATAATACTGCATTCATCTTGCCATCAATTTTGACCAAATTTCCTGTGCCTGTGTAGCTCACACATCCCCAAAAAATCAGCGATCCACCTCCGTGTTTCACAGGCCTTGTTGACTCGTCTCCAAATGTAGCGTTTATGGTTGTGGTCAAAAAGCTCAATTTTGGTCTCATCTCTCCAAATGACTTTGTGCCAGAATGTTTGAGCCTTGTCTCTGTGCTGTTTGGCGTATTGTAAGCAGGATACTTTGTGGCATTTGCGTAGTAATGACTTTCTTCTGGCGACTCGACCATGCAGCCCATCTTTCTTCAAGTGCCTCCTTGTTGTGCATCTTGAAACATGTTTTCAGAGAGTCCTGTATTTCACCTAAAGTTATTTGTGGGATTTTCTTTGCATCCCGAACAATTTTCCTGGCAGTGACTGACATTTTAGTTGGTCTACCTGACCGTGGTTTGGTTTCAACAGAACCCCTCATTCTCCACATCTTGATTAGAGTTTAAACACTGCCGATTGGCATTCTCAATTCATTGGATATCTTTTTATATCCCTTTCCTGTTTTATACAGTTCAACTACCTTTTCCCGCAGATCCTTTGACAATTATTTTGCTTTCTCCATGACTCAGAATCCAGAAATGTCAGTACAGAACTGGATGAAAGATGCAAGGGTCTGTCAGGAGTTCAGAAACTCATTGACCTTTTATACACACACACACTAATTACAAGCAAACAGATCACAGGTGAGGATGGTTACCTTTAACAGCCATTCAAACCACTTTGTGTCAACTTGTGTGCATGTTATCAGGCCAATATCACCAGGGTATGCAAACTTTTGATCAGGGTCATTTGGGTAGTTTCTGTTGTCATTATGATTTAAAAAGAGTAAACACAGTTGATTGATAATAAATTGCTTCAGCCAAACACTAACCATGAGTGA
>BLSH010180395.1:91442-109007 GCA_018402905.1 Glandirana rugosa
TTCTACGTGTTGAATGTTTGAGCCTTGTCTCTGTGCTGTTTGGCGTATTGTAAGCAGGATACTTTGTGGCATTTGCGTAGTAATGACTTTCTTCTGGCGACTCGACCATGCAGCCCATCTTTCTTCAAGTGCCTCCTTGTTGTGCATCTTGAAACATGTTTTCAGAGAGTCCTGTATTTCACCTAAAGTTATTTGTGGGATTTTCTTTGCATCCCGAACAATTTTCCTGGCAGTGACTGACATTTTAGTTGGTCTACCTGACCGTGGTTTGGTTTCAACAGAACCCCTCATTCTCCACATCTTGATTAGAGTTTAAACACTGCCGATTGGCATTCTCAATTCATTGGATATCTTTTTATATCCCTTTCCTGTTTTATACAGTTCAACTACCTTTTCCCGCAGATCCTTTGACAATTATTTTGCTTTCTCCATGACTCAGAATCCAGAAATGTCAGTACAGAACTGGATGAAAGATGCAAGGGTCTGTCAGGAGTTCAGAAACTCATTGACCTTTTATACACACACACACTAATTACAAGCAAACAGATCACAGGTGAGGATGGTTACCTTTAACAGCCATTCAAACCACTTTGTGTCAACTTGTGTGCATGTTATCAGGCCAATATCACCAGGGTATGCAAACTTTTGATCAGGGTCATTTGGGTAGTTTCTGTTGTCATTATGATTTAAAAAGAGTAAACACAGTTGATTGATAATAAATTGCTTCAGCCAAACACTAACCATGAGTGAAATAAATATTTTTGTGTTCTCATTCATATTCTCTGAAAAATGGCCAAGAAATCATAAATTCTGCCAGGGTATGTAAATTTATGAGCACAACAATATTAAAATAAAATAATAAAACAGAGATTAGGAGAAGATGAAGGTACAGTTGTCATTAGGAAAGGCACACAAGCGTGGTTGAACTGCATGTTAGCTTAAAGTGGTTCTAAAGCCTTAAGGTTTTTCAACTTAAAGCCGAGTTCCACCCAAAAGTGGAACTTCCGCTTTAAAGGAAGATGACCCCCTGACATGCCACAATTGCCATGTCATTTTTTTGGGGGGGACCCTGTTTTCACAGGGTCCCAGGTCCACTTCCACTCCTAGCGCCGCGGTGCCGGAAGGAAGTTCACATTCCTCCTCCTCCCTCTCGGCGATCTTCTGGGACACATCACAGGTCCCAGAAGATACGCCGACCATTCACAAAGCGCAGCACGACTCGCGCATGCGCATGAAGCCAAAGCTGGATGCCCACACTTGTGATGCCGGCGCCGCTGAAGGGAGGGGGAGAAGAGCGAGCCCTCGGGCGACCACATCGCTGGAGCGATGAGTGTCAGTGTCCGATTGTTAAAAGTCAGCAGCTACACTTTTTGTAGCTGCTGCCTTTTAACTGGGTGGAAGTCTACTTTAATGCATTCTATGCATTAATGTGCAAAACCTTCTGTGCTGCAGCTCCCTCCAGACCCCCCTCCCCTTTTTCTTACCTGAGCCCAATCCGATCCAGCGATGTGCACAAGCGTAGTACCTCATTGGACAGATTGATAGCAGTGTGGGGGGAGGCACCCGACGAAGAGGAAGGGCCTGGAGCACCGGCGGGGGACCCCTTAAGAAGAGGATCGGGGCTGTTCTGTGCAAATGCATTGCACAGAGCAGGTAAGTATAGATATGTTTGTTATTTTAAAACAAAAAAGCTTTAGATATACTTTAAGGGATCCACACAATTCGCTGAGTGAATTCCCCAAAAGGAGCTGTAATGTATCAAGGTGAAGGGTAAAACAATGTGAAGGGAATTGTTTGGAAGTGAGAGATAGAAGACTTCCTGTAACAGGCTGAATGCTGCGCTTTGTTGAAGATTGATTATTTTTCAAACTTGCTGCACTTTGTTGAGGATTAGTTACAGAGTTGCACTTTATTGGTGTACATGCATGGATTGTTTATGAATTTTATATAGCTAATCATTTTAGCTCTTCATGATTAGGGAGTCAATGCAAACATTCGCTCTGCCAAAGGCCCGCTCAACACTCAGGGTGACGATGTACGCTCTATGCATTTCAGCTCTAACACTGGTCTCAGTAATCAATTCTAGCTGCATATACAGGTGCATGTCAAAAAAAGAATGTAGCCGGCAACTCCAGTAATCCAAATAGAGAGTCTTTATTGCTACATACAGGTATGGTACAGGAACAGTAACAAAGCTTCACGTTTTGGCACAAAGGGCCTCGATCACAGCTGTACCTGTATGTAGCAATAAAGACTTTCTATTTGGATTACTGGAGTTGCCGGCTACTTTCTTTTTTTGACGTTTACTACCATGGATGGATACCTGTTCAGCCTGAGCACCCAGTGAGGGACTCCACCCCAGATTCAAGTGAGAACTTCTCCTGTAGAGAGCGCTGCTTTTTTGTTTCCACATACAGGTGCATCTCAGAAAATTTGAATATCATCAAAAAGTTAATTTATTTCAGTAGTTCAATTTAAAAAATGAAACTCTTATATTATATATAGATGCGTTATAAACAGAATGATATATTTCAAGCAGACACCAACAAACAGAATACACAGCAAACATGAGGATATAAGTGAACAATAAATCAAGTGA
The DNA here is from genome assembly GCA_018402905.1 of Glandirana rugosa. Taxonomy (NCBI): domain Eukaryota; kingdom Metazoa; phylum Chordata; class Amphibia; order Anura; family Ranidae; genus Glandirana; species Glandirana rugosa. Next base: position 94,042 of record BLSH010180395.1, read on the forward strand.
CAAAATACCTAACTAGTAAAATAACAGAGGCAGCATTCACACTTCAGCGTTTTGAATCGCGGGCAGATTTGCCGGGAATCCACCCGCGGTTTGAAAGCGCCGATGTGTGATTAACAAATTGCGGGGCTCGCATTTGAGATGCCATTCATTTGGATAACACCTCAAATCGCAGTGCTGGTCTGCCACAATTGTCGCATGATAAGTCACACTGCAAACGCGGCAACCCACGGGGAGTTCAGGAGCTACTTTTGGGCGAGATGCTTCTCGCGATGTGGGTTGCTGCGATTGCAGCGTGATTTATTGCACAACAATCGCGCCAGACCTGCACCGCGATTTGAGGTGTCATTCAAATGACGATTTGTCATTCACACATCTGCGATTTCAAATCGTGGGCAGATTCATATTTACATAGTTAGCCAGGTTGAAAAAAGACACAAGTCCATCTAGTTCAACCAATAAAAAAAAAGAAAAATTATATATAACCATACAATCCCATATGCACAATCCTTCACCCACAGTTGATCCAAAGGAAGGCAAAAAACCCCATCAAAGCATAATCCAATTTGCTATAGTGGGGGAAAAAAATCCTGCCTGCCTTTATAAGCGCTGAAGTGTGAATGCAGCCTAAGAGACAGAAAACCTAACTGGCAAATTAGGTTAAGTTAGTGCTGCATTCTAAGTCTAGATTGTCAAAAAGGTTTCCAACATCCCTAACAGGAATAAATGAAGAAGCAAGAACCCCCCAAAAAGACTGGGACTTTAGCGGAAACCATCTCCTCAAGGAGCAAAAAACAAACCCAGGATAAATGAAAAAAGTTTATTTTATATGATTAAAATGACCAGGCCTACATCAGTAGATATGCCATCAAAAGGGGTAACATTGGTATATAATACCCAAAACTGACATAGATAAACATCACAAAGTGAAAAACAAGAAAAAAACAGGAATACAAAACATTTAAAATACAATTGAAGGAGAGACCACTTGCATCGCCACTGAGTGACAGGATAGCCCAACACGTTTCGATAGTTCTTCTTCAGGGGCTAAGTGGTCACAATAAAAACCTCATATATACAAGGTATCAATTGGGAAGACATATGAATCTCAATCAGTCAGTCCTGCCTCAGTTCAACGTCAGAGTGAGACAAGAGAGATTAATGCCGAATCACATGAAGTCTGGGTGTATGTCCAATAGCATATGAGTGTTACTGCATAATAAGTAGCCCCTCAAAATAACAGCGGGATAAAAATCTTCCGATTATCTAGCAGTCCGGTAGATATTGGACAGTTATCCATAGGGTATCGCCAATTTTGATAAAAGGTTCATAAGGGGGGTCAAGCTAGGGGCCACGTGGAGCAGGAATGAACACCTGTAGATGGCATATAGATTTCCACCATCTATGGTCAAAAGGTAGTGGGTAGTCAAGTGGCTGGAGCGGGTGCCAAAGAACCCACCAAAGTCCCCCGGTAGAAAATCCGGTCAAGGACCAATACAGGAAGCCCAAACCCGCAAAAGTGGGCACATAACATGGGTCTTGAGTGGCACCCTGCTCATCACACGAGGCCCCACAGCAATACAGAAACCCACAGAATCCAGAAACTGGCAAATTAACTATAACGCAATCTATGTGCAAAATGGGGAACACAGATCAATAGGGAAAAACTGGAGGTGCAAGGAACAGTCAGAAAGGGGGTCAGAACTGGAATCAGGAACAAGGGGAGAAGGTAAAAGGAAGCAGGGCACAGGATATAGGCGCAGGGCAGGAGCTGGATCAGTATCAGGAATAAAACTCAGGATGAATTAGCAAGTGGAATCTGGCTAGCAGGCAAAACATTGAGGCAATAGGGAATAGTAGAGGAGGGACTAAATACCCTCCCAGCAGCCAACATCGGATGAAGACTAATTGCTCAGATCTGTTGGCTTCTGGTCCGGTAACTACAGTGCCACCAGCAGGTGATCCAGTTCCTGACAATGGGTTTTGCCCATACAATGTAAGGCAACAAGTTTACTTTAATTCCTCCCTCTCCAGCAGCATAAACAAATATTTTCTTTCCTCCCTTCTGCTCTTTTTAGCTGCAAGAATCAGAAGAAGCCAATCTGCACAAATGTTGTTCCTCACCCAGGTCTTTGTATGTTACCCATGTTACAACACTGGTATTTGATGATTGGCCCACCATTGTCACATGGAGTCAGTCACATGCTCCTCCAGTAAGTACTGGGTATTGGCAGCAAAACGGAGCAGTAGATGGATGAAGGAAAGCTGAGCATGGCAAGCTAGGGAGGAGCACAACAAAGAAAACCTGTTGCTTTGTACTCCATGGTTTTGCTTTAAAGCGGGTGAGGCACAGACATTTGCTCATTACATACAGACCTAGCTGCTGTAACTGAGACAAAATTCAGCAGCCAGTTATTGTTAGTTGACAGCATTATGAATGTCTTTAGGGATTTCCCCACCACTGCCTACAGAGAAGCATGTACAATGCAAAAGCACTAGGCATTACAGCTGAAGCACAGCTAAAGGCCATTGTTAAACTTGGCTTTTCCAATCCGGAGATCTTACTTTTTGGAGTTTTTTTAAAGCTCCCGAATATGGAGGACAGCAGTTGGCAATCAAGTATTACTCCCACATAGCAGATGGTGCAGTGATATCCAACCTCTTCATTTTTTGGCACCTTTCAGGGACAAGCATGGCCTCATGATTCAGTGAATGTCTTTTCTGCCAACTTGTAAGATTGTTTCCTATAGTCATTTCCCTAGTCATTTCCCTAGTCATTTTTTCAGACATTGGCTGGAGTCAATTATTACTATTTAATTTGCTAGCTTCTGAAATAAGTGTGATTAGCAACACCTTACCAAACTTCTGGCTCACACAGTATAAAAAGCTTTCTGTATGATAACAGTGCATTGGGGAAGTCTGCAGCTTTTTCAGTATCCTTGGGAACAAAAAAAAAAACTATTGTGCCAGCATCTATTTGACCTATCACATTTCTCAATCAATTCGCAATGCTTTGAATGATAGACATTTATCTGACATGTACATCCACATGCCAAATGATCATAGACATTTTCCAACTCAGCATATTGATCTCCTGATGCTCAAAGATGATCTATTATGCTTTTGTTTATACAGCATTTTCTTAATTTTAGTTTGGAAAATATACAGCATTGCATATGAACATTTAGCATTCATGTTTACAGCCAGCAGATGGATCTCAAGTCTTCTTTTAGAATCATTTATGTGTTAAACTATGTTTCATCATCACCTTTGCTAAAAAAGAGTCCAATAGCTCAATTTAAAATGTATGCACATTGTTAAATGGCTCCTCGAGGTGACCTTTCCTTTATTGGATGGCTCAGTCCAAAGTGAACTAATAGGGCAAGATGAAATTGCAGAGATGTCTTTAGAGAACCCATGGTGCTCTGAGAATCATTTGCCATGTATTGAATGTTTACATGCAAAACATAGATCGTTAATGTGTATTCACAAAAAATATGTAACAATTTTAAAACCTTTAAACCCTTAAATGTTACCATAAAATTGACCCTAAATGATTATTGCTTTTCTTTATGGTCGTACAGTTATGCTTATTATACTACTTTAATTTCTACCTGTGTATGTGTGGGTAACTTCATACCTTATGTCCCATCTGCTTAGCAGTGAGTTGTTCATTGTTACATAATCAGCCTAAAAAAAAAGACACGGCCATCAAGCTTAACCAAACGACTAAAATAAATAAATTAAACACCTGCATCCTTAAAACCCTAAATACGTAGCTGATCCAGAGAAAGGCAAAACGCCTTCAGAATGCATGGTTCAATTTGTTCCAACAGGGAAAAAAGGCAATCGGATACTTCCTGGATCAACAATCTATAGTGTTATTTCTTAGAAATATTAATTGCCAATTATATTTTGTGCATCTAGAAACACATTTATCTTTTCTGTAGAGCTGGCTAGAACTAGCTCCTTCGAAAGTCTAGTCCACATTAACATCTCTTAAGCCTCGTACACACGAGCAAATGGTTTCTGGATTCCGAGCATGCGTGTTTGCACTTCCAACTTTTGGTTGGTCAACTTCTGTACACACGAGCCAACAATCAGTCAACTCGTTGTTGGCCAACACAAGTTTTCTAGTCTTGTCATCTAACTTCTGTTGGACGACGATTGGAAATCGGCTGTAGAATCGTGCGTACACACGATCGGATTTTCGACCAACAGGCTGTTGGATGACCGTTGTTGACCGATAATCGGACCGTGTGTACGGGCCTTTACTGTAAAAAAAGCCTGTTCTATGGAGAAGTTAACTACTCTTTTTCCAGGAGTAAAGAGCACCCCCTTTAATTTGCAATTACTTTTAGCTGGACAATTTTACAAAAGTTTACTATAGGGACCATTTATGTATTTATACAAAGTGATCATATCCCACTCTTAATTGCTTCTTCTAAAGGGTAAATAAATCCTCTGCAGTTCATATTTCTTCATAGCCGAAGTCCTCTATGCCCCTTATTCGTTTAGCTGCCCTTCTCTGTACTTTCTTCAATTAAACAACATTTTTTTAAACTGGACTCCAAAACTGAACTGCATATTGAAGATGTGGTCTAACTATCTAACTAATGTTTGTAAAGGGGACATGATAATTCCCCTCTTTCTTAAGTCTATACCTCTTATAATATTTGAAAGTATTTTGCTTGCTGTAGAAACTACAGCTTTGCATCGCATGTTGTTATTGTGTCTGTGATTTACCAGAATACACAGGGCTTTGTCCATGATTGACTTGCCCAGTATGTTATGCAAAAATGCAGGTTTTTAGCCTTTAAGTTCACAATCATTTTTCAACATTAAAACCCATTTGCATTGCACGTGTTTGCAGTGAATCCCTGTTCACTTGAAGGGGTTGTGATCGGCAGCGATACCGCCTGCCGAATAAGACATTTAAATTTGGTCATGGTGTGTACAGTCCTGATTGGCTGGTGGGCATTAGGCAGGGGCATATGTACCATGAGGCAAACAAGGCGTTTGCCTTGGGCGGCATGTTTCAGGGGGGTGGCGGCGCTGCCACCAGGCAGAAGCAGCTCTTTTTAACCACCTTTCGTTGTATCGAGATGATGCCTATAGTTTTTTTGAACCGGAGGTCGGCTTACTAGCCACTTGATTGCTATTACAAGCAGTGAGAGGGGATGTCCCCCTTTCACGCCACCTTCCGCGGCTCTCTTGGGCTCTCCCGTCCCACCAGGTGACCCGAGCGACCATGTGGCGCTCCACCGGACAGCCAAGCAAAGCTGGGATTGGCTTAGATCGGCTGTTCATAGTAAACAGAAGCAATGACATGAGATACCTTCTGTTTTACTCTGCGCCAGTTTTTATAATTCTAAAGCATTCAAAAACACTGATCTTCATGTTTTGAATGCTTTTAAGTGCATAGGAGGGATTTGGGGTTCCCAAATTATAGACCCCAGATCTCTCCGTAAAGAGTACCTGTAACATGCCTATTGCTGTCACAAGGCTGTTTACATTCCTTGTGACAGCAATAAAAGTGATCACAAAAAATAAATAAATAAAGCAACAATGTCAAAAATAACATAAATTAATCATTAAATAAAAAAGTAAACTGCCCCATCCTCCTGTGCTCACGATCAAAGGTGAATCATGTGTCGGTCCCTCATCCACGCAAACAGCGCTCATCTCACACATTTGAGGTATCACCACAAACGTCAGATCATGGGCAGTAATTTTGTATATGGCATTTGGACGAATCATATCTCAGGGCCTGATAAGGAAGCCTCAGCTGTTTACTGTGAATGGCTGGAGATTCCCCATCAAACCCTGAGACAAGAACGGTATACCCCGGCTGGGGTGGGACAAATTTAGAGGAGGGGGCGTCCGATTTTAGTCTTGTCTATGGCAGCACAAAATCAAAATATACCACTGGCAGTAGGAGAGGAGGTAAAACTGCAGCTCAGCCGTCTGCTTTTATGAATAGACCAGGTGTCCTCATTGGAAGATTTATCTTCTGTGCCAATGTTGGTGAACAAATTTGGTTTTCTGCTTACTTTCTCTCCCAGGGACAATGGTCACCAGGATATGTGAATCATATCAGCGGGGACACAGCCAGCAATTAAGTCATGAAAGGGATTTTAATACTTACTTCTTACTTACTTCTAATACTTTATCCACTTTATTTTAACACTTAATTTGTGAATCAAAGCTGGGGCAAAAATTAAATATCAAAAATGACTGCTCTGAACAAGAATTGTGCTTTTCTTTGCTCAGGTTGTAATATATCATTCCTAGAATACAGTATCTGAACTTTCTTAGCTACTCCTAACCGGTTCATTGTCTAAAACATGCTTTTTTTGTTTTAGGTGTGTCGTTTTCAATAATCGAGGTGTTGCTGGTGAAGATCTTTTGGTAAGTTGTCAAAAAACCTATGAAAACCCATCTCTTCTGCTATATGATTTTCTTTCATTAACATAAGTGAGAAGAAAATAGCATATGAAACACTTGTGGCAATTTAAGAAGCTGCAATATCCCCCACCGAAATTTGTGTCCTTTCCATGGTATGGAATAAATTGCTGCAGCAGAAAATGTATTACACATATGCTATTCACCTGTGTTTTATGAGTATGGTTATTGTGAAATCAAAATAACGGAGAGAGAGGAGATGTTTTCCATACTTTCTCCTGGTTAATTTAATTAAAGTTCTGAGTGATTCAAAGGGTATCAAGCCTGTCTGCAGAATAGGATGGGTTCTGCCCTATTGTCCACAGATCTGCTCATCCAATACTTCAGCAATGACCCTTTATGCTGTAAAGCAGGGATCCTCAAACTACGGCCCTCCAGCTGTTGCGGAACTACACATCCCATGAGGCATTGTAAAACTCTGACATTCACAGACATGACTAGGCATGATGGGAATTGTAGTTCCTGAACAAACCTGAGGGCCATAGTTTGAGGACCCCTGCTGTAAAGGGTTATGGCTCATGTACACAGGCATCAAACTCAAGGAAGCAAGTCAAATTTATTATGCTTTTAGGTGCTTCTGAGATGCTTTGGTTTGGCTTTGATCTTCTTCAACCTGCTTAGAGTTGCTTTTGCATTCACATTGACTTGTATAGAGAAAAAGCAGCTCAGACACAGTCAAAAACCCATGTACATAACTTTTCAGATGGTCTAAGGCCCCTTTCAAATGAACGTGCCAATGGGTTCCGCCTGTCCATTTATCAGGCAGACCCGATCGGAACCTCCATTCTCCTCTGTAGAGCGGCAGGTGTAAACGGACTGTTTACACCCACCTATATCCAATCCAATTTGCTAAAAACAAATGGATGGGGATCCGTTCCCCTTCCATCCAGCGGATTGGATCAGATGGCAGTTGGGTGTAAATGGACAGCTGGTTCGTTTACACCCGACCGCCCATAAAGGAGGCTGTGTCTGTGTCCGCTCTGCATAAGCAGAATGGACACAGACCGGTCATCCGCCTGCTCAACCGGGGTCATCAGACAGATCCCCTACTGAGCAAGTGGATTGCAGGCAGAGACCGCCCTATGTGAAAGGACTCATAAAGTAGTGAACCTTCCCCATCCTGGTAGGCCTGGGGCTATGGCCCCATTTTTATTTTGGTTAAGGCCTCATACGCACAGACGTGTCAACAAAATGTCGGGACCGACGTCAGGAAAAAATCTGCGTCAAAAACGCAATTTCGTCTGCGTTTTGCATTGGCATTAATGCGCGCTAGTGAGCGTCAGCACTACGTTGCGTTTTGTTTAAAAAAAAATTCTCTGCTATTTTTGAGCCTGAAAACGCCAGCGCTAAAAACGCTGGTTAACGTCGCTAACGTCGGTGTTAATGCCCATTAGTGAGTGTTTTGCCGGCTCAGCGTCAAAAACGTTCTAATGCTACAGCCTCAGAAACGCATGGGTCATGCGTTAGATTTACAGCTTAAGAACGCCGACGCCATCTACAGCTCAAAAATGTCAGCGTTTGTATGGGGCCATTGAATAACATGGAGAGCTGCAAAAATGCGGCTGTAAAAAATGTCCATGTTGTATGAGGCCTAAAGCAGTCCTAAATCCTAGTACCAGGGAAAACAACAGTGATCAAGCAGTTTTTCCTAGCCTACCCTACCATTTTGCTCCCACAGAATTTCTTGTTGTTTGAGGCTCTTACATGCTGCATCAGGCCTTTTGCACACAATACTCCTGTTTGAGCATCTACTTTTTCAGACGTTTTCTTTTGTATGTGTTTGCGAGTATTTTCGCACATTTTCACGCAAATTCACGCTCGCAAACTTATTTTCAGGTGCTTGTTCTTCAGATTGTAGATTGGCATTAGCGCATATTTGTGTGCAATCACGCGTATTTATGCGCATGAGGCGTAAATTACTGACCAAATATGCCGTTTTTTTCTGTTTTTTTCTTCTAAAGAATGCACGGCGCTTGTTTACGCCCATGTGTGCATATGCACATTACAATGAATAGGCTGTATTTTAGCTCCATAAAAAAAAAAGCTGTGCTGAGCTTTTTCAAGCTGCAGTGTGCAAGAGGCCTTATAGGTTCTGGATTGCACCCCAACCAGCCAAATCATCAAATGTTTTTGGGCACAATTAGGCTGCATTCACACCTTTGCAGTTCCCGGAAACGTGCGAAAAAACACGGAAAAACAGTGCAGTTGCAGTGCTATCATTTCAAACATGGTTAGCAGTTGTGCGCCAAAACGCACAAGGCTCACTGCCAACAAAAAGGCGCAGGAGCTACTTTGGCACATTTGTTGTGTCAAGTGAATAGACTGCCCTATGCTGTCGCGTGAGAAATGCGCAAAAAGAGTGGGAAACCCGTCCATCACGCATGAATGGGGTCTTAGACTCAGAAATATGCATTTTGGCCACACATGTACCTGGGCTTTTATCCACTGCAGTGCTAATGTCTTCATCTGAACAGAAATGTGATTACGATATTTATTACACAGGATTTTCTTGTCATCAAATAATTTATATTAATTTTGCTTTGATGGAAACAAGAAAGCAAACCTAAAATAATTATTCCGTTCTTCTGGTCTAATGGTACGTGAGCCCTTAGGTTTTACACTGCTATTTGTAACGCATTGGACCTTGGAGACCTGTGCTTAGATCTGTTAGTAGTCCAGATACGTTCATTGGTTGAGTAATGTGCAGACCCTTTATTGTCTGTGTACTGTAGCCCATTCAGTGTATTTATTAGTATTCAGACAGAACCAAGCCTAGATTCTTTTTCATTGAGCAGGATTTTGAAAGAAGCTGGCAACAAATACTTTGTAGTAGTGATCTCCTCACACAGCTTGAAAATATGTGAAATGTTATATACTGTATATATTTCAAGGGACAGCAGTGTTGTAAATTATCTACTGTACATATTCTATAATAGTCAAGTAAAGAAAAAGTAAGATTTTTTAATGAACTAGAATTCAAGAAGTATTTTTATACATACAGTATATAACAAATAGGTTTTAGACAGGAGCAGTACTTTGAAATGCAGTACGTTGTATACATGGGCTTCCGCAGGTAGGGGCAAGGGGGGGCAAAGGCCCCCCCCCCCTGGAATCAGGGATCAGAATAGGGGTTCCCCACTAGGTCCTTATCCTCTTGAGCCATGCAGTTGCTGACAGTCTCTTGGGCCATGTATGCAGTCTCTGACTGTCTCCTGTGCTATGTATGCAGTCTCTGACTGTCTCCTGTTCCATGTCCGCAGTCTCTGACCGTATCCTGTACTATGTCTGCAGTCTCTGACCATCTCCTGTACCATGTCCGCAGTCTCTGACCGTCTCCTGTACCATGTCTGCAGTCTCTGACTGTCTCCTGTATCATGTCTGCAGTCTCTGACCATCTCCTGTATCATGTCTGCAGTCTCTGACCATCTCCTGTATTACGTCTGCAGTCTCTGACCGTGATAATGTAATTATGACATTGTCAAAAAGGGGCAGAGCATGGATGACCTTGAAATTATGCCCCCCCCCCCCCTGGAAAAAGTTCTGCGGACGCCCATGGTTGTATATAATCATAAAGACCTTGTCATTTACCTGGCTTGAATACATCCTAACAAAACACATGAACCTTAGCCCTTGTTGTAGCAGCCATGGTGTAAATCATGGCAGTCAGTGTCATTGGTCAGAGTCTATAAATGCATGTATCTCAAACAGTGGTGTGCTGTTTTTGGTTAGAGTGAAAGTCTTTTGACAGTCAAGTTATCTTCTGTTCTTCATATGTTACTTATAGCCGACTATGACATTGGCTGTTGAAATGCTTGCAGGGTTCCAAATTCCCTTTTTTTTTTTTTGTTGCTGTGATCTGACCTGTTAGAGGCTGGCTACATTCGTTCTTCATAGTTCCACTGTAGGTAAGAGCGTAGCCACCCTCTCTTTCTGACTCCCAAGGTGGACTATGGACTAAGAGACATCCCAGATAGCAAGGATAACTTGCCACAAATATGTGGAAGTGTTGAATTGTAATTCTTGTTAACTTGCTGAACATTTTCACTGGCAAGTTGTACACTTGCAGAGCACTTGAAGCACAAGTTCTGGTTGACATTTTTCCAATTTGTAGCAAATTTGCGTGGCAAGTCTCTATCAAGAGCAAAGTTGCAGCGTTGAGTCTACAGCAAGAGCTCTGCAAGTCTACAGCATGAAACTTCAGCCACAGTGGCCCCCTGTGGTGGGATGACTATTGCACAACATAGCCGAACCAGAACTTGCAGTAGACTTGCAGAATGTTTGCAAAGAAAGTGGATCTGGAGTCATACAATGCATACTTGCCGCAATTTTGCAACAAACTTGTGAAGCCTGACAAGTCTAGCAATAGTCAATAGCAAGTCATTTTCAAACTTGCAGCTCTGTTGCTTGCTATCTGGGGTGTAGTGTGCATAGAGCAGTACAGGACTGCAACTAATGTTTTAATGTTTTACTAACTCCTTTTAAGCTAATGCAAATGAGTGTTAAAAACAGAAGTTTAGTAGCCTACAGAGGATTTTACAAGGAGACAGAAAAACACTTTAAAAACCATTTCATGAAATAGATTACGGTCTATTAAGTAGTGGATGTGTATGGATTTGTTTTGAAAAATAAGGATGTCATTTAGTTTCACTTTAAACAGCTGGGGTGATCCAACCTAGCTGATTACCACTATTATTATTATTATTATACAGGATTTATATAGCGCCAACAGTTTGCGCAGCGCTTACCCTGAGAATTAACTTAAGACTGTTTGTACTGGGGCTTTAAAGCACTCATAGACATCCCAAACTTCCCCTGAGGTAATCATCTAATGTGCACCTCTTTAAAGTGATTCTAAAGGAAAGATTTTTAAAAAATAACAAACAGGTTATACTTACCTGCTCTGTGCAATGGTTTTGTGAAGCAGCCCTGATTCTCTTCTTTTTCTTTCCCCCACCGGTAGTCCTGGCTCCTGCCCCCTGCTGAGTTCCCATAATAGCAAGCCTCTTGCTATGGGGGCCCACGAGCAGGCTCACTCCCGAGCCGCACTTTGTGTGTCAGTTCACACAAAGAGTGTGGCTCAGCCCTGCCCCTGCTTTCTCCTCATTGGCTCACTGGCTGTGATTGACAGCATCAGGAGCCAATGGCTTCCGCTGCTGCATGAGTCAATGAGTAGAGAAAGACCTGGGAGAGACGTTGCTCTCTTGCGCATTGCTGGATCGGCACCAGGCTCAGGTAAATATAAGGGGAGGGCTGAGGGGGTAGCTGCACTCAGAAGGTTTTTGACCTTAATACATAGAATGCATTAAGGTTAAAAAAACTTGAGCCTTTAGAACCAGTTTAAGGCTACAGTATGTTTACACTGGTGCCATCTATGCAAAGAGATCTGCATTGCATCAATTTTATAAGGGTGGCTAAGCAGCGGCTTTCAGATGTTCAGGAGGCAATCCTCCTGCCTCATAAATGGTTGTTTTCTTTTGCCTTTGTAGCGCTACCCCCGTAGGAGCCGCTTGAGTAGGTTTGGTTCCGTACTCTGCCTCTCAGCCCCTCTGGCACACCTGGCAATAGTGTAAGTGCAAGGACCAATGAGAAACACATACGTTATGATAAAACACAGAAATGTCTTTACTATAAGGTTTCTGTGGAAAAGTAACAGTATATTTTTAAATGAATTAGCTGAAGAGCAATAACTGAGATCAATAGCAATATAACTCAGTATATTATATAGGCTGCTTTCAGGGGATTCCACAACTGCAAATAACCCCAAGAGCAGAGGTAAACACTCTATTAGCAACAAATCGCAATATGGCGACTTATTCCCGATCAGTCACCCAACTATAAACACTGTACCTAATTCAGTGTTCAGTGGCTTAGCTCCCAAGTCAGACTATCCCACACATACACTACAAATATAGGCCCTGCATGTTTGTGTGCGTGCCCGTATGGCATCAGTAACTTCAGTCCCTTGGAAGAAGAATGAGGCCTTGTATTTTCGGCTAGCCACTTTAGTTGGTGCACTTAAATTCCTGCTTGACAAAGTGTAACTGTGATATGCTGACAGTATTCGGATAGCAAGGCAGACACTATGACTGCTTAATAGGGTGACAATTAGACCCAGGTTCTGGAAAGTGTGTGCAAAGTGAAGTAACTCTGTCTCTGTGCAGTGTCCTTGTTTCCTGCAAATGAGCAAGTGTCCTCTCACCAATCCTGCGGTCAAGGCCTGAAACGAACGTCTTGGAACAGGCAGGCTCATCTGGTAACCCGACTGGTCACCTCACACTGGGACGCTTCATGCCATCCTTGCAGGTGTGGTTGGATATGCACCTGGGATCCCATCCCCTCTCAGGATGGATGTCCCCGACCGGCCGCGGATGCTTGGAACAAACATGGTGGATTGATCCGGGAAGCAACACCTCTCCCATGGGTCCAGTCTCTTCTCCTGCCTCGTGGTGACTAATTTCTCCTCAGCAGACAATATGGTGTCCTTGATTCTTTCCTTAACAGAGAATGCTGGGGTGTGTAGTCCTGTCTCCATACAAGGCTATGGGGCCATTTTGGGTGGGGACTACATGTCCCAGAATGCTTTGCTGCTTCTGCTGATTGGCTCCCTCCCCCTGTCAATGAGGGTGCAGGGGAAGGAGCAAAACAAATAGTGTCAGTGAGGGGGGGGGGGAGAAATCTGCAGGGGCTGACAGGCACACTCTCCGTGGGAGATGCAGGGCACCTGCTACACTTTGTTTTTTAACTGCGTGCCAAACAGGGATTTCAAATCAAACTAACTTGCCGCAGCTGTGCAGTTGTTGGTGTATGTAAACTCAACCAGTCGTGTTAAACACTTGCAGTTGTAGTATGTGTACAGCCCCTACAGCTGTATGTTAGTTTTTAAAGGAGTTGTATAGTTGCATTAAGGTGAAATTTCTGATCACTGGATAAATGTCATTGGTCCCAAAAAAGTGTCAAAAATGTCCGACATGTCTGCTGCAATATCACAGTCCCGATAAGAATCGCAGATCGCCGCCATTACTAGTAAAAATAATAGTAAAAACGGCATAAATTAATTCTCATCGTTTGTAAACGCGGCAACTTTTGCACAAACCAACCACTAAATGCCAGTCGTGATTTTTTTTTTTTTTACCACAAATATGAGGAAGTATGTATATATATATATATATATCGGCCAAAACTGATGAATACATTTTTTAAAAATTGTTTTTGGATATGTATTATAGTAAAAAGTAAAAAATATAGTTTTTTTTTTATTTCAAAATTGGCGCTCTTTTTTTGTTAATAGTGGTAATCATAAGTGACGCAGAGGGGATCAAATACCACCAAAAGAAAGCTCTATTTGTAGGAAAAAAAAGGGTGTCAATTTAGTTTGGGTACGACGTCGCACAACCGCACAATTGTCAGTTAAAGCGATGCTGAATCGCAAAAAGTGCTCTGGTCCTAATGTGGGAAATCCTTCCGGTCAAAATTGGTTAAAAAAAAAATGAGCCGTGGTATGTGTACAGCCCCACAGCTGTATGTTTTAAGTGTGCATTGCAGCCGTGGTATGGGCACAGCCAGGGCCAGGACAAGGTCATTTGGTGCCCTGGGCGAAGATGGCAAACTGGGCCCCCCCCACGGGCGTGGTCATCTTACTAATGCCTCCCCTCCCCTAAGGAGTCTTCAATACCCTGGGATCCTCCTACGATTTCTCAACATTAAACAAAGCAGAGTACTCTAATGGGACCTGGAGGGGGAGTCTCTCTAATGAACGCAGAGAGGGCCTCTGTTAGAGAGTCTGTTAGAAAGAGACCCCACCAGGCCCCATTAGAGACTACAATGGGGTCTAATGAATCCTGGAGCGGGGTGGGTCTCTCTAACAGAGATCCTCTCTGTGTACATTTGAGAGTCTATGTCAGAAAGAGCCCCCACCAGGCCCCATTGGAGACTACAACGGAGTCTAATGGGACCTGGAGGTGGGTCTATCTAACAGAGGTCCTCTCTGTGACCATTGGAGAGTCTCTGATAGAAAGAGTCTCCTTCCTGGCCTCATGACAGACTACATTAGAGTATCACTAAACAATAGTAAAAATAAACAATATTATATTAATAGCACGTTGATGCCCAGGCCCAGCCCTAGACTTCACTTACCTTACATAATGGGTACTGGGACTAGATGTTGGTCCTCCTGGGGCTGGCTGCTGGTCCTGGTTCCTGGCTGCTGGTCCTGGGGCCTGGCTCCTGAGGCTGGGCTGCTAGTCCAGGGGTCTGGATGCTGGTCATGGGGTCTAGCTGCTGGAGCCTGGGTTTAGGCTGCTTGGGTCTGGCTGCTGGTCCTAGGGTCTGGCTGCTGGGGCCAAAAGTCTGGCTGCTAAGATCTGGGATCTGGCTGCTGGGCCCTGGGGTTTGGCTGCTGGGGCCTGGCTGCTGGTCCTGGGGGCTGGCTGCTGGTCCTGGGATCTGGCTACTCGGGCTGGCAACTGGTCCTGGCTACTGCGGGGTCCTGGTCGTCGGTCCTTGGT
>BLSH010180395.1:110544-126132 GCA_018402905.1 Glandirana rugosa
TCCTGGTCATCGGTCGGGGTCATCGGTCCTGGTCATCGGTCGGGGTCCTGGTCATCGGTCGGGGTACTGGTCATCGGTCGGGGTCGTCGGGTCATGGGGCTGGCTACTGGTCCTGGCTACTGGGGCTGGCTACTGGTCCTGGCTACTGGTCTTGGCTACTGGGGCTGGCTACTGGTCCTGGGGCTGGCTACCATTCCTGGGGCTGGCTACTGGTCCTGGCTACTGGGGCTGGCTACTGGTCCTGGGGCTGGCAACCGGTCCTGGGGCTGGCTACTGGTCCTGGGGCTGGCTACTGGTACTGGGGCTGGGGTCACTGAGCGATCCCAGTCTGAGGAATCCCCTGCCCTACAATTTCTGGATGGGGGGGTGCCATCAGGGGGGACAGCCCATACGGCTGTCCCCAGGTTTCTTTTGCTGTTGTTCAGCATGGAATGAAGGGGGAGGGTGGCGGAGGCAGAGTGACCAGAGCGCCGTGATCTGCAAGCTAAAATATGAAACTTTCCCCAGCATGGCGGGACTCTTTCTTCATTATCGGGTGCCCGCTGCAGTAATCACTTGTCATTTGGGACAAGTGCATGTAGTTCCGGTCTGCTTGGTGGATTGATATAGAAGAGGCCGGGACTACATGCACTTGTCGCAAATGACAAGGTATTACTGCGCACCCGAAAATGAAGAAAGAGTCCCGCAGCACTGGGGAAAGTTTTCTTCATGTTTTAGCTTGCAGATGGCGGCGCTCTGGTCTCTCTGCCTCTGCCACCCACCCCTTTCATTCCATGCTGAACAACAGCAAAAGAAACCTGGGGACAGCCGTATGGGTTGTCCCCCCTAATGGCGCCCCCCTCCAGATATTGTAGCGCCCGGGGCATCCACCCCTTCCGTCCCTGCCTAGTACCGGCCCTGGGTACAGCCCCCACAGCTTTGTGTTATCTTTGATTCATCATCCCTGGCCAGAAATAAGATACTAACCCTGAATGATGCATGAACAAAAGATGCTCTCCTTCTGATGAGAAAAGCAGATGACGTCACTTTAATGGAGAGTGATCCTTAGAAGAGGTACTAAATACCTTTTGCATGTACGCATTGTGTAGCATGAATACACTTAAAATGAAATGTAGCTGATACTAGGCTAAATTTAAATTGATTTGAAACCTTTACATTTTTAAAAAATAATAAACATGTTGTACTTACCTGCTCTGTGCAATGGTTTTGCACAGAATAGCTCTGATCCTCCTCTTTTGGGGTCCCCCTACTGCGTTCCGAGTAGACCCCCCCCCCCCCCATCAAGCTGCTTGCCAGGAGAGTACTCATGTGGCCTCGCTACTGAACCCCGTTGGCTCAGAAAAGTAGAAGGTGGGTCTGTGGGGTGATCCTGGACACAGAAGTTTTTTTTTTTACCTTAATGCAGAAAATACATTTAGACAAATAAATAGGCTTAAGAGTCACTTTAAAGTGGTTTTAATATTATATTGCAG
The DNA here is from genome assembly GCA_018402905.1 of Glandirana rugosa. Classification (NCBI taxonomy): domain Eukaryota; kingdom Metazoa; phylum Chordata; class Amphibia; order Anura; family Ranidae; genus Glandirana; species Glandirana rugosa. Next base: position 112,017 of record BLSH010180395.1, read on the forward strand.
CTTACCAATTTTAAGGCCTCATGCACACGGACGTTTTTTGACGCCGGCGTTTTCTGGCGTTTTTTGCAGCTCTCCATGTTAGTCAATGGCCCCATAAAAACGTTGGCGTTTTTGAGCTGTAGATGACGTCGGCGAAACTAGAACCCACAGCCATCGCGTTCTGAGGCTGTAAGGTTTTGGCATTTTTTGATGCCGACACCACAATATGCCAACAAACGCCACCTAATATTATACCGGCGTTTTCCGGCGTTTTTTGACGCCAACGTTTTAGGTTGAAAAATAGCAGAGGGATGATTTTTTTTAAAAAACGCCTATTGACGCCGACGCTCACTAACGCTCAAAAACGCAGATGCATAACGCAGAAAAACGCCGACTTTATTTCCTTGACGTCGGGCCCGACGTTTTGTTTATTTTTTTAGAAACGTCCGTGTGTATGAGGCCTTAGATGTGATGGCTGCATTCCTTTTCTTTTTTAGGCTTTCATCTGGTGGTTCAGCCAGTAATTCTGTTTTTTTCAAAAGCATAAGCATTGCAGTAGAATGTATCACTTTACATAGATGAGACATAGAATTTTACACTGGCAGGGTTTAAAAGTTTATCAACTTTTATTGATTCCTGTAAACCCATATCCCAAAATGAAAAAAAAAATTAGCTGTAACTGATTACAAAGTGTGAGCTGGAGTTTGACAACTTGTTAGTGTATTTAAATCTGCTAATACGTTTAGCACTCCCTCCCGACTTACAATGCTGCTATCCGCTGTGCCTCCTGTGCTCATTCATCCGGAGTTTTGTCTCACTAATACAGGAGGTGTGTTACTGGTCAGATCACCATGTGAAAACAGAGGGAAAAAAAGCCAAAGAAAAGAAAACTGATGCAGCCACCACATCTAATGATTGGTAAGCTGCAAAACACAGCGTTTTTGGTTTAATACCACTTTAGCTAATTGTAACATACCAAAAAAATTAGTTCCATTTCTGTTGGAGAAACTATTAAAACTGTGTGTTTCAGATCCCTTCAGAGCGTTTAGTGGGAAAATTTTGTTCTCTGTTGCTTTAGCGATAACAACAATACACTTTTGTAAGAAGTGGTACAAAATCATTATTAACAGAGCTCCAGGCAGTTAATTAAATAAATCCACAGTATGTACAGATACGGTGTAATCAGCTTTAAATACCTTGGTATGTTAAGCGTGGGCCCACTGTTTAGTGATCTGAGGTGTTAATTCCTTATTAAATTTAGACTTCCTTCTTCCTTTCCAAATGACTTGCACAGTAACAGTCAGTAAAGTACGGTATGGTGTTAAAATATACAAAAATATGGATTAAGGTCTTCTAAATGTTCACCTTTTTTTTTTTTGGACTTTCAGCCTGCTTTAATAAAGTGATGTTAATTCTTCAATGAAAATCATGGAAAATGTATTCTGCTAACTGTGTCTATTTTTCCCACAATACTTGTATAACTTTAAATTGTGTGCATATATACAGTATAGCCACAAAATAATATGTGTATGTTACCACAAATAAACAACAAAACATCAAACAATATCAATATATGCTTCCAATACATGCAAGAAAAAAAGTGTGTTCTTCCAAAGAGAAGGTTGTACAAAAACCAAGAGGGAGGAGCAAGAATGGGACTTTTAAGGCCGTCACTGAAGATTCCCAGATAGGAAGACACAAACAGTGGATTTAAATAAAATCAAAATTTATTAGAAAACATGATAAAAATCCATAACATATGGAACTATAGAGATATAAGGACATAATGTGAAGTTCTGTGGTCGTAACATGAATAAATAAGACCTTAGATCGCAGTCACCGGGTCAAGGTCCATTTTTAAAATAGTGCACAGATCACACCAGGTTCACTACGCGTTTCGCCAACTGCTTCTTCAGGCGATCTGTAGATATTGTGCACAGGCAGCCCACATATCTCTACAAAAAGGAGGGAAATTGTACAATATGACCACTGACTGAGAGAACCTTATTTAAAGGAATTGAAATGCTTGCCTGGGGGGTATCGACATAAGAAAATCCCCAGTGTGCCGCCCTGTGCGTCCTTTATGGGCTCCCCTAGGGATAATAGACCAGAGACCATGGTACTAGGATATGCATTTATTGATAAGTGCAGAGATGATACAAGAACAGCAGACACGTTTCGGCTGGACAAGCCGCCTTGGTCACAGCTAACAATAACACTAAAAATCATGACATATATAGGGAAAAGTGAAGTGGTGCTAGGATGTCCTCAAAGAAGAGGGGAAAAGAGGCCAACTGAGCCTCACACTGTAAGTAAACGGTCGTTGTCTCAGAATGCATCCAGAGCGTCTAGTCGTGACAAAGAGAAGGACCTCCACTGAACCCCAAAAGGTGTCCCCTCACCTTAATAGTTGACCCTCAGAATAATGAATAGGCTAGGGTCAGCTGTTACCAACATCCTACTCAGATCTGTTTACCCCCTTACTGGATGCTTGCATCCTGACATATATGATAATAATGATAATTGTTCCCTAGTCTGCTCTTTCAAGATTTGGCAGCAATATTCCCTGTCTTCTTCTATAAGCATGGCAAAATACACAACCATAGGCATGCACACATGGGCATGCCTGGGCACACCCTAATCATTCTGTACTGTGCATATTCCCCCTACAGCCTGGCTGCAGATAAAGGGACCGGGGAATCTCTATCCTCAGTCTCTTTCTCTGTCTCGAAAGTGAGACATCAGGGGACCAAAGCCCCCCAGCAGGTCTCCTACACAAATTGTAATAAAATATAATAAAATATAATATTGTAAACAAATAATTAAAAAAAACAAAATTGTAAAAAAAATTATTAAAATAAAGTAAAAATAAACTACTGACATCGATCTCTGCCCTACTCACATGTCCTCTGCCCTTCTGACATATATACACACACTCATGTTTGTTTGTGCTTTTGTGGTGCACAACCTAATGTACACAACCTCATTAAACTGCATCTTGCACCGATTACCAAACGCCAAAACCTAATTTCCCAGGTGCAGCCGATCTGATGGTATGGCTTCAGTATTATGTCAGGATGCAAGCATCCGGTAAGGGTAAACCGATCAATTGGCTGCACCTAAAGAAATCAGGACCATAAGGATAAGGGCTGGTTCACACTTACGCGGCGCGACTTCGCGGCCCGTTCACATCTAGGCGAATTGTCAGGCGACTTGAGTTGCCTGACAATTCGCCTCAATGCTGTGACTTCTATGATAGAAGTCTCCTCGCAAGCCGCGTTTAGATCGCCTCAGGCGCCGCATCGCGCCGCGTAAGTGTGAACCGGCCCTAAGTGAAAAATATGTTTATTTATGAAAATGACACACATCCAATACCAGCACCAGTAACAATAAACAAGCAAGGTGTAAAGTAGAATAAACAAAGAAACCCCAGTATATGCCCTAACTAAATAGCTATTTACAAATAAGGGAACACACATAAGAATACCGGCAGAGACAGGAGACAAGAGGAATGGAAAGCCAGCAGCAGCAGTAGGTCACAGGGGATAGGACTCCAGATCAGGACCAAAAGGATCAGGCCCAGGCAGGAATAATGCCTCGTTCACACGGGACGATGATCGTATACAACAGGTCGTACTAACAACCGTTGTATGCGATATCGATCGTTCGTATGCGCGATTAGAGCATCCGAACATACGACGGTCCTACAAGTGAGTTGTATGAGCAAACTAGAAAACTTGGTCGTACCATAGGACCGTTGTATCGTGTGTACAGAGAAGTTGGTACAACAAGTTGTATTGTGCAAAACACGCATGCTCAGAAGTCAGGAACGGCCAGATGCTAATTACATGCACCTGAACGTTCTTTCTTTGGTTGTACGATCGTGTAGTGCAGTCAGTATGCAAGTTACATTATGCAACATACGATTTGAGACGATTGTACGTACGATCGTCGCCCCGTGTGTACGAGGCATTAGAGAAGGGCAGGCTTATATACTCCCAGCAGACCACATCAGGTGAAACCTGATTATCTGTATCTCCCTCTGCTGGGAGACTCCCGCTGGTGGCCACCAGAACTACACCCGTTGATGCTGAAAGCAACAGTGCCACCTGCAGGTGAGACACGCAATAACACAGGTCCTGACATTGGTTCGGCCACATCTGGAGTATGCTGTCCATTTCTGGTCACCAGTCCTCAGGAAAGATGTGCTGGAACTGAAGAGAGTCCAGAGAAGGATAACAAAGCTAATAAGGGGACTGGAATACCACAGTTATGAGGAACAACTACAAACATTAAACGTATTCTTCTTGGAGAAGAGACACTTGAGAGGAGATATAATAGCGATATACAAGTATCTTATTGGTAATTCTAGCATAGGAAATAAACTATTCAGTCTCAGGGAGTGTAAGAAGACATGGGGTCACTCAGTGCAATTGGAGGAGAAGCGGTTTAACCTTAAACTGCATATGAAGTTTTCAACTGTCAGGGTGAAAAGGATGTGGAACTCCTTTCTGCAATCAGTTGTGTCATCTGGAAGTATTGATAGTTTCAAAAATCTATTGGATGGGCATCTTAGCGAACACAGTATGCAGGGATGTGAGAAAAGATTTTTTATTTTTTTTTACATGAACACACATACCCACAAAATGTACAACTGTGTGTTTATCTAATCACAAACTGTTTCACCAACATCACTATGTTGACTGCGGGACTATGGACGTTATACTGTATATCTAATGCTATCTACACATGGTGCCCTTTATGTAGGGAAAACTGTTTAACATTTTAGATGGCGGATTTACGACCACGTATACTGCTCCACTAATGGGAAAATTACTACCCCAATTACTCGTCACGTTGGTTTAAACCATAATTTAGATGTTTCTTGTCTTACATTTCTGGCACTTGATAGGATTCATCCAAGCCCAACAGAAAGTGATTTTATATAGATTGTCCTCCAGAGTGAGACATGTTGGATACAACAACTAAATTCAACACAATTTCTTTAAAGTGGTTATTCACTTTAAGCTTTTCCTTTTGGCTCCCCACATTCTGTCTTAATCGGGGAACTTTGTGACTACCATTGTTCAGTGTTCTACTCAATTGTTTGTTATATTTTATTTGCAATCTTACTGTGTTAAGTGATACAGATTTGCAGGTTTGAAGGAGGAGATGTGTTTTGCTGCATGTTAGTACCAAGTCACGGTCCTCAGGGTCACCTCACCAGGAGGTGAACAAGCTGGGGTCCAGTAGCAGATATAGCAGGTAGGGGTCAAGCAGAAGCGTAGTTGGTAAACAAGTGTAGTTGAGGAACAAGCCAAAGGTCGGTAATGAGTGGTAGCGCACATATGGACAACAGCTAGGGTTGCCACCTCATTACTTTAAAACCAAATTCATATTGATTAAACTAGTTCTGTGACTGATTAAGGTGGTCATTAAACTCATTTGTGCCTTACCTGCATTAAACTAGCCTCAGAACTTGTGTAATTCATGTGTTTGGGTTTAAAGGGATGAAGTGGCAACCCTAACAGCAGCAGATGTGACAAGAGCGAGATATTGGCTGGAGAGAGCAGACTATTCCGGCAAACAGGAAGTGCAAAGGCATGGCCTAAATAGGAAGGTCATGGGAGGTGCAGAGAGTTTAAGGTTCACCAGAAACATGGTTCAAGGCAAGATTGTCCAAGGAATTGTTCAGTGATCTGTGCAGCATCTCAGATGGCTCAGCAAGAAGAGACCACAGAAGAGGTTGCAGGTTCATGTCCGGGTTCTGACTCTGACTAGATGGTGTGACGTTATCTGAGGCACGATAAAGGACGGGCGATACCGTGGCAGATTTGGTTCCGGCCCGGACTTTCTGGTCCACTTAAACTCCTCTCCACCTGCAATTAATGGGCAGGAAGAGAGCAGAGGAGAGCTCTATCCTGGATCTCAGATGGAGAAAGCTGAGTGAGCTCTGTGTGATAATTTGGACTCAAAGATCAAGGTTTGCACTGTGCTTATGTTTTGTGGGTATCGGGGACAGCCCCACACTGTATAGAGAGGAACCGGATTGTTTAGTTTAGCGCCAGACGGCAAGGTATTGTTTTCTGTTTTTTTGTTAATGTGTTTTGATCTTGCAAACCTGTGATAATAAACCTGGCAAGCCGCCAGAGTTTAAAGAAACTAACCTCCATGCTGAATAATTTCCCCAGAAAAGTGATCCCCACAAGCTAATCTCCCACAATGGGATATTTATGTATGATATGGTTTTTGCTTTTAGATCAGATACCCAGATGTGTGTGTGTATGCATGTATGTGTATATATATATATATATATATATATATATATATAATGTGTATATATATTTTTATATATATGTGTATATATATATGAATGGTGGTCTCTTCCCCCCTGACCTGTGGGCCTTGGCACTCGCTGGGTAGACTATTTGGCGTCAGTGACCTGTAATGTTTCCACACGCTTACTAAAATCTATGTACACAACCCTAAAGTGGGATCTCCTGCATGGTTATACGAAGTGTGACAATTTAATTCCTGGAATGGACTGTTAAAAAAAAAGTGTATTTAGGAGCATTGTTTTGGTGAAGAAACCACTTATGAGCCCAGAGTTCCAGTCTTTTCCTCTGAACAGATTCCTGTAACCTTTTCAGAATTTCCAAGTAACAATGTTGGTTGACCATTGTACCATGTTCTATAAACTCATAGAAACTATCCCCTTGTGTTAAAAAAAAACACACCAGCATGAACGTACGAGGGTTCGCATCCGTCCTTTGCGTTTTTGGCTGTCCATTCCTTGCTTCATTGTGGACATTTTCCCACCCCTCCTTAAAGAGGTTGTAAAGGCAGAAGGCTTTTTATCTTAATGCATTTTATACATTAAAATAAAAAACCTTCTGTGTGTAGCAGCCTCCCCAGCACCCCCCCTAATTACTTACCTGAGCCCCATCTCTCTCCAGCAATGTCCACGAGTGTCTAAGCCGTACAGGAAACTCCTCCTGATTGGCTGAGACACAGAAGCGGCGCCATTGTCATTCAAAGTCAACCAGCCAATCAGGGGAGAGAGGGGACGGGGCCGGGTCAGGGCTCCGTGTCTGAATGGATACACGGTGCTCTGACTTGGCTCGGGTGCCCCCATAGAAAGCTGCTGGCTGAGGGGGCACTCGATAGGAGGGAGGGGCCAGGAGCAGCAAAGAGGGACCCGAGAAGAGAAGGATACGGGCTGCTCGCAAATCCAACTGCAGAGAGGAGGTAAGTATAACATGTTTGTTATTTTTAAAAAAAACGACACTTTAGAATCAGTTTAAACTGCCTATGCCATTCAAAAACACTTGATTTCTTCATGGAAGAAGTTGTAACAGAGCAAGTTTCACTCTCACTTTTGCCAATTTTCCATTTACAGCGCAACACACAAATGTGTTATTTCTTCTACTACTCCGTAAAAACTGAGTCAACTGGTCTGCAACCAAGGCGAGTGTAAGTTAGAACATGTCAGAACACGTTCGAGTGCGAAAGGCTGTGTGACCATAGTGCTATGCTACGGGCATTCAGGGACTTTAATTGTCACGCCTCGTATGTGTTGCATGGATTGGTCCTGATATATGTTATACTAATGGTTGTTTATGTATAAATACCCAGTTGATATGCTCTTTGGCACAAGCATGATTAAAGGAGGAGTACAGCCAAAGCTTGTTACTTCTCCTGTAGATCACAGTAGTGCAGTCAGTTTTGAAGCCCGCTGTCGGCTGATGTCACAGAGGCAGTCCACCCAGGAGCCTGGACCTGAACCCGGCTCAGTCTCTCAGCAAGCCGCTGAGAGCCTGGGCCAGCCACTCCCGCCCCCTCCACAGCCCAGCGCTCCGGTGACCATGCAGAGCAAACGTCAGTGACTGACAGTCACCAGCTCTCTGCTCACGGAGCACCGAGAACTGAGCGATCAGCAGTGTTTGATCGCTCTGTTGTCAGTCTTAGAGCCAGCTGGGGACAGATGCAGCATCTGATCGATGCTGCTTTCATATAGGTAAGTATGATTAGAAAAAAAAAAAACTCTTAACTTCTTTTAATTGGATCTCACAATTATGCTCTCAATTTAATAAAAACAAATCATAGTGTTCTCTGTTTGCTATTTATTAAATAACAATTAAAAATGCACTCACATAGTTTTGCAGATATAATCACTTTGTACAGAAAGTCAGCAGTGCTGCAATGAAGATAAGCTGCTCACTGCCAAGAGCAAAGTTTACACCACTTAGACACAGCCAGATCTCCCTCAGACTCCCAGGCTCTGCCCAACATGTTTCGTCAATTGTGATGTCATCAGGGGCACGGAAAGAGGCCGTGATAGGAGAAGCATTGACTGCTGGAGACTCAGCAGTGTATAGTAGTTTAACTGAGCTGAGAATATCTGCAGCTTGGAATAATTTTGCTGCCATCTGGGTCCTAAAAGTGTTGTGTTTGTGATAAGGGTCAACAATTAAGGTTAGCGGGCCAACTCAATATTAAACCCTATGGACTAAGACAGGGATGCCATTAAAGTTTGTGTGTGTAAAAGCAGGTGGTAATATAGTGTATGTGAGGGGCTTCAGAATAGTGCTCTGTGTAGAGTTGGTTTTCTCTGGGATTTGTAATTCCCAAATCAGGGTCTGGAGACCAGAGGCTTCGAAGAGATTTGGGTGCCCATTCTTTCCTGACCGAGGCCCTAGGCCTGATGTTCCTGCCTGCTGCCTGAACCAATACAGGCGGTCCCCTAGTTACAAACATCCGACTTACAAACGACTCCTACTTACAAACGGAGGTAGACAACAGGAAGTGACAGGAAATCTCCCCCTAGGAAGGGAAATTCACTCCTGTAAGTGTTATTATGGGAAAAAGGTGTCTCCGCTGATGCTTTATCACCAAGGTTTGTTTCCACAACAACCCAAAATTTTCAAAATCCAATTATCATAGGGACAGTAAGTGAGGTGAAATCTTCTGAACAGAAACATAGACAGCAAAACAAACATTACAGGGGTGTTAACCTTTCCCTATGCTATCCAAAAAGCTTAAAAATAGTATTTTTGGCTGAAGCTACACTTACAAAATGTACCTGTTCCGACTTACAAACAAATTCAACTTAAGAACAAACCTACAGTCCCTATCTTGTTTGTAACCCGGGGACTGCCTGTACTTTGCTTGTGCTGACCAGATCTCTGCCTACAGCCTATAATGACCCAGGGATTTTTATGGACCATGCTATATCGTCAGCACAGCCTGGACCAATACATTGGCTGTGCTGACCATATCCCTGCCTGCTGCCTGTACTGACCCAAGACTTTTTATGGACCATGTTCCCGCCTGCTGCCTGGACCAATACTTTGGTTCACACTACAGCGATCCGACTTCATAGACGACTGCATAGACGACTTCATCGCGACTTTGGGCGACTTCAGCGCAACTTTGGGTGACTTACAACGCTACCTGAAGCGGCCTCCATGCCAGGCAACTTTGCCTGAGCCAATCAGAGAAGGGAGGGAGGGGATTGCCTGGGTTTTTCACTGAGTAAACTCTTTTCCTGTAAAGTTGCTTCAATATAGATGGGGGATCCGACTTTGGAGGCGACTTCCATTGAATTCTATGAGCACAAGTTGGATAGAAGTAGCCTTCAAGTAGTATAGGAACCTTTTTTGAAGTCGGAGCAACTTCAGTAGTGTATATTAAGACCACTCCCATTAATTTCAAAGGGATTTCTTTTGTCAAGCGACTTGGGTGCGACTTTGAGTGAAGTCGCCTCCCAATTCGCTGTAGTGTGAACCGGCTCCTAGGAAATTAGAACTTAAAGCGGTATTGAACCCAAAACCAAAAATATAATATATTGCTGCCTACCAATCATTAGATGTGGTGGCTGCATTCATGTTCCTTTTTAGACTTTTTTTATCTGGTGATCTTGCCAGTAACACACCTGTATTAGGGTGCCGACACTCTGAATGAAAGAGCAACGGAGACACCTTTGGACAGCAGCATTGTCATGTTAGGGTAAAGGGAGTGTTAGATGTACTAGCAGATTTAGATGCAGTAACAAACTGAAGCCAATCTCCAGCCAATACTTTATAAACAGTTACAGCAAACTGTTTTTTTTTGGGGGGGGGGGGGATAAAGGTTTTACATAAATAAAGGCAGATCATTGTAAACACCCTTGCTAGTGTTAAATGAGTTGTCTCATCTCTGTAACTGATAAATTCTGCTGGAGAGGTTGTTTTTTTTAAAAAAAAACAGACTTATACTGTTACATTTCCTTAGTAAAAGCAACCCATATCAGTGTTATGTCGTTTGTGTGAAATTTATAGAGTCTACTAGCTATGGTATGTATCATTGAAAATTGATCAATCCTGATGTACTGATGGCCTATCTCATTTCTTGAGACCCTAACATGTCAGGAAAGTACAAATACCATTCAAATTACCTTTTTGGAAAGTAGATAGTCCAAGGTATTTAGTAAGAGCCATGTTGAGTTTTTCAAAGTTTTACTTTTTTCGCACAATTCTCTGGAAAATGAAGATGAATTTAAATTTTTTTTCACAAAATTGTTATATTAACAAGTTATTTCTAACACATGACATAGGCATACTTGCAATTACACCCCAAAACACATTTTGCTACTTTTGAGTATAGGGATACAACATGTAAGACTTTTTCACAACCTAGCCACTTACAGAGACCCAACATCAAAGTAGCACCTTCGGGTATTCTAGGGGCATAAATTACCAATCTAACTTCCTGACAACATATCGCATTTTTTGAAAGCCCTGGAGCACCAGGACAGCGGAAACACGCACAAAATGACCCCATTTCGGAAAGCAAACTTATTTTCTGAGGCATAATGAGTCTTTTGAACATGTAATTTTTTTCCACAAGTTCTTGGAAAAAATAGAAAGAAAGTGAATTTTTTTTTTTTTTTACACAAAGTTCAAGTTATAAGATATGTGTAACACACTGCATGCACATACCAATAATTACACTCCAAAATACATTCTGCTACTCCTCCTGATCATATCAATACCACATGTGTGAAACTTTTCCACAGCCTGGCCACATAGAGAGGCCCAACATCAAGTAGGACCTTTAGGTGTGCTAGGGGCAAAAATTACACATCTAATTTCCTGACAACCTATCACATTTTTGAAGGTCCTAGAGCACCAAGACAGTGGAAACACCCACAAAATGACCCCATTTTGGAAAGCAAACGCCCCAATGTATTTTCTGAGGCATAATGAGTATTTTAAACATGTCATGCCAGGATCAGTACAGGCAGCAGGCTGACATCCAGGCAGCAGGCAGGAACATGGTCCATAAATAGTCCAGGGTCAGTAAAGGCAGCAGGCAGAGATATGGTCAGCACAGCCAAAGTATTGGTCCAGGCAGCAGGCAGGAACATGGTCCATAAAAAGTCCTGGGTCAGTGCAGGCAGCAGGCAGAGATATGGTCAGCACAGCCAAAGTATTTGTCCAGGCAGCAGGCAAGAACATGACCCATAAAAAGTATTGGTTAAGGCAGCAGGCAGGAACATCAGGCCTAGGGCCTCAGTCAGGAAAGAATGAGCACAGGGGTAGAAGGCTCTTCCCACCCAAATCTCTTCAAAGCCTCTGGTCAGACCCTGATTCGGGAATTACAAATCCCAGAGAAAACCAACACTACACAGAGCACTATTTTGAAGCCCCTCACATACACTATATTACCAAATGTATTGGGACGATTCTTTTACACACACATGAACTTTAATGGCATCCCTGTCTTAGTCCATAGTCATAGTATTGAGTTGGCCCACCCTTTGCAGCTATAACAGCTTCAACTCTTCTGGGAAGGCTGTCCACAGGGTTTAGTAGTGTGTCTGTGGGAATGTTTGACTATTCTTCCAGAAGCGCATTTGTGAGGTCAGCCACTGATGTGGATGAGAAGGCCTGGCTCGCAATCTCTGCTCTAATTCATCCCAAAGGTGTTCTATCGGGTTGAGGTCAAGACTCTGTGCAGGCCAGTCAAGTTCCTCCACCCCAAACTCACTCATCCATGTCTTTATGGACCCTGCTTTGTGCACTGGTGCACAGTCATGTTGGAACAGGAATGGCCATCCCCAAACTCTTCCCACAAAGTTGGGAGCATGAAATTGTCCAAAATGTCTTGGTATGCTGGCGCCTTAAGTGTTCCCTTCACTGGAACTAAGGGGCCAAGCCCAACCCCTGAAAAACAACCCCACACCATAATCTCCCCTCCACCAAATGATTTGGACCAGTGTACAAAGTACCCAGATGACAACAAACACAGGTGCAGTGCTCACATTGGGGGAAGCTCCTCATAAATAAGGAATGGAATCAATCACTGGATGCTCTGGCTCGAATGGCCTCCGTCCATTAGGCGAATCATTCCAAAACAAATGTAGCCCACAGCTTCAGGGTCCATTAGAAAATCTTTATAGTTACATAATAGTCAGCATTAAAAAAAGCGCACATGTTTCGGCATATAGCCTTAATCACAGTCTCTAATCAAGGCTATATGCTGAAAAACGTTTGATTTTTTAATACTGACTATTATGTAGCAATAAAGATTTTCGAATGGACCCTAGAGTTGCCGGCTACATTTGTTTTGGAGTGATTGTAAACCCTCACTTTGTAAAACAACCCATTCACAAGTGAAAGCAAAACATACTGTATGTGTAAGGATATAAAAAAAAATTATAAATACGTTTTTTCCCTTTTTTATAAGCGATCACATGACCTCTGTTCTCGGGTGCATAAGGTGCTCAGAGAGCTGGGAGAGGAGAAACCACATTACACTGGTCTTCTCAGTGAATCAGGATGAATTGGTGTCATGACAAGTGTGATCATTGGAGCAGAGCAGGCTGAGTTCCCAGCATAGCTAGAGAACTGAGCAAAACATGTTCTTCTGCTTAGTGTGGTCAGTTTTTAATAGGAAAGTAGAGGGACTGGCTGAACACCAGGGATTTCACACAAAGGAATTAATACAAAGAGAACAGGATACTTTTTCATACAAGTACCTGGTACAGCAGGCACCTCTGGGGATTTCCTGCGAGTATAGCTGAACCCAGAGGTCGTAAAGATTACTGAAATTTGCTGCAGCACCTGCACAGCATAGTATATTCAACTTGTACATTTTTTCCAAATATGTAGCAAACAATTTCTAAAAATAGAAAGTTTAGTTCTGCTCTTACATTCCATGCTTGGAGGTACCTAATATTTGAATTTGAAACAGTTATATAACCTGGGAGGTGAACAGAACTTAAAGTAGAAATTCAGCTAACACCTAACTAACTGTCAACCTAATCGCAGCCACGTTCTAAAACTAGTCTCTCTAGCCCTGTAAGGAAAGAAACGCTATACTTAGCTGTTCTGCAGCCACTCAGGTCCGGTCCCACGCTGCGCTGTCAGCGGTGGCTAAGGCTTCACTATGGAGGTGGGTGCAGGAGAGGCAGCTGACAATGGAAGCCCCATAGTAACTCTATGGGTAACGTCACTTCCCTGCCGTTGTCGGTTCTCTCACATGGCAGTCGCCACTGGAGACCGGATCGGTTTCAGAAAAGGTATGTATAGCAATTTCTTCTTTACAAGGCTAGATAGATTAGTCTTAGGATGTGGCTGCAAGCATGGGCGTCAGCAGAAATTTTTTCAGGGGGAGCATCATTTTAAGGTCACCCATGCTATGCCGCTTTTTGACATTATCACATTATCACGGTCAGAGACTGCAGACATAGTACAGGAGATGGTCAGAGACTGCAGACATAGTACAGGAGATGGTCAGAGACTGCGGACATAGTACAGGCGATGGTCAGAGACTGCAGACATAGTACAGGAGACGGTCAGACACTGCGGACATAGTACAAGAGACAGTCAGAGAGTGCGGACATAGAACAGGAGATGATCAGACACTGCAGACATACTACAGGAGATGGTCAGAGACTGCAGACATACTACAGGAGATGGTCAGAGACTGCAGACATAGTACAGGAACTATTACACTATTACAGTTTTTCGCCGTATCGTACCCACTGGAATTTTACTACGAGGGGGACTTTTTTAAAGACGACTGCGGGTACGAACGTCGGTGTAGGATTCTGATTAGATAGATCGGAACATTTCTTCTTTAACGATATGTA
>BLSH010180395.1:129163-149357 GCA_018402905.1 Glandirana rugosa
TTGTATGAATTGGGAATCTCGCGGGGGACGTCCAATTGGGGAAGTGACGGTTACCGTAAATGTGTCATTAGTCACGTAAAAATATCGTGACTAGCGACATATTTGCGGTTACCAGGGTTTTTTCACAGTTTTACCAGGCTGTACAGGCGACTTTATAACGTCATGGCGTTTTTTAGCGTCTAGCGGCGGTAATAATCATTTTTTATTTTTTTTTTATTTTTGGGGTTTTTACTTAAGAGTAGTTTTACTAATAATGGCGGCGATCTGCGATTTTTTGCGGTACTGCAATATTTCAGCGGACATGTCGGACCATTTTGACACTTTTTTGGGACCATTGGCGTTTATACAGCGATCAGTGCTATAAAAATGCACTGATTACTGTGTAAATGCCATTGGCAGTGAAGGGGTTAACCTGCAGGGGGCGCTCTAAGGGTTAAGTATGTTCCCTGGGCGTGTTCTAACTGTATGGGGGCTTGCCTAGCTGGGGAAGGGAAGTGGTCACAGCCTTCACGTACAGGAAGGCTGTGATCACAGCCCTTCCCCCTCACACAGAGCGGAGGTCCGTGTTTACTTACATGGACCTCCGCTCCTTCACTCCGGGGGGGGCATCGCGGGTGGCCGGCGGCAATCGAAGCCGCCGCACCCGCTCCCTGGCCCCCCCGGACACAGTGAGCGCGAGCCACTTTGCCGCCGTCAGATGCCGATCGGCGGTCGGCAAGTGGTTAAAGCGGAATTCCAACTTTTTTTTCACTAGAACTGAATGGAATGATCAATCCCAGCATAGATCATTCCTATCTACCTGGGTTTAGTTGTGGCTTTGTATCATGTGATATACAGTGATGTATATAGCCTGCTGATAGCCTATGTCCCTTCCATTGCCACTTCCTGCAGCAGTCTGTAACACTCCCCTTTGTAGTCTTTAAGACTGCGCAAATGATGTAACTTCCTTCACAGCTCTGATAGTGGGTGGGATTGAATACATTTTACTTAGCATTGAATCTCGGCCAGTCCAAATGAGTCCACACTTTCCAAGTCCTGCCTCACAGATCACAGCATTATTTAAGAAGGAAAAACATTCATGCATAGCCTGTTCTGATAGCTAGCTGTGCTGCTGCTGGGCAGGATTTAATGGATTGCAATTAAATTCAATGCTGCCCAGTTAAATATGCTGACCAGTGTGAGCATGGAGAGTCCCACCTCTCAGATCCCATCCTCCCAGACAGAGACCTGCTCTATGCGAAGGAATTAATTTTACATATAAAGGAAACACCTTCATAATAACCTCCCATAGCCCTTCCGCTGTAGTCTTGCTGTAAGCTTATCTCTTTGTAATGTAGACATCCCCAAACATACCCATAGCAGTTTACATAGAGAGAATGGTAGTTACACAACTGAGGCTTTAAGAAATAGACCTTCCCAGAACACATGTAAGGAGCTGTCTAGATTCTGGTATCAGTAAATCACACAAGAATTGGATAAAGGAAAATTGAAGCAACTTTCTCACTTTAATTCCTTATTATTTAAATAGCATTTGATGTTTTCATAAGCCTGAGCATACAGCTGTGCTCATAAGTTTACATACCCTGGTAGAATTTATGATGTCTTGGCCATTTTTCAGAAAATATGAAAGATAACACAAAAACATTTCTTTCCATCATGGTTAGTGTTTGGCTGAAGCCATTTATTATCAATCAACTGTGTTTACTCTTTTTAAATCATGATGACAACAGAAACTACCCAAATGACCCTGATCAAAAGTTTACATACCCTGGTGATTTTGGCCTGATAACATGCACACAAGTTCACACAAAGGGGTTTGAATGGCTATTAAAGGTAACCATCCTTACCTTTGATCTATTTGCTTGTAATTAATGTGTGTGTGTAAAAGGTCAATGAGTTTCTGGACACCTGACAGACACTTGCACCTTTCATTAAGTGCCGCACTGACGTTTCTGGATTCTGAGTCATGGGGAAAGCAAAATAATTGTCAGAGTATCTGCAGGAAAAGGTAGCTGAACTGTATAAAACAGGAAAGGGATATAAAAAGATATCCAAGGAATTGAGACTGCCAATCAGCAGTGTTCAAACTCTAATCAAGAAGTGGAAAATGAGTGGTTCTGTAAGAACAAACATAAGAATTAAATTAAAAAAGTGTAAAATATGAATTATAATCAAATAAATAAAAGCAATAAAATAAAAAGTTAAAAACATCCATGTTCTTGCGCACGCATGCAAATGAGCACCTAGAGCATTAACATGTACGTAAGCAGCAATTGGGCCTCAAATGTTAGTTATTACCACAAGTGTCAAATGAAGAGCAATAATTCAAGGACCATTATTCATGGTTAGCTTGATAACCTGTAAAGCAGGAGTAGGCAACCTTAAAGAGGTGGAGATCTACCTGAACAACATGGGAGAAGTCAAAGATCACTGGGCACAGTGTCACCACCTCACACCTGATTTAAACCTTGAATTGCCGGACTACTGTCTTGCATTGCATGGCAATCGTGGGTTTAAATCAGGTGGTGAGGAGGCAACATATCGCCTCCCTCACCACCTGCCAAACAAACTTGGATCGTTTTTCATAGGATCAGCAGTGCCTGCTGCTCTTGTGAATGAGCCCTTAGTTACATTCCGCAACGGCACCCTTAGGGCTTGTTCACATGTAAATTTGAGGAGGAGGCATCAGCTTATGGGGCTCTTGCTCCCTACTACAGCTCCAACTTTACAAGTAGTCCCTCTGCTTTGCACTCTGCTTGATGCTCTGGAATGGTGGGTCAGCAAGCCCAGACGGCAATCTACCAGTCACCTGTCCGCAATCTATTGGTAGATCCCAATCTACCGGTTGCTGACCCCCGCTGTAAAGGTTTTTAAACTGTCACTTATGGACAATTTGGGATATAATATTTCTCCATTTCACAGATGTGCGCAATTTTCTAAATGTTTGGTATCTATTTACTCAATACAACTCCATCTTTTATATTTTACCAAATAATTATGTATTATATTAGTGTTAAATTAATTTTAGCATAGTTTATACTGAAAATATGCATTTGATAGACATTTGCGCAAATATAGTACAACAAAAAAAAATTGCAACTCCCACCCTTTTATTCTACAGGGTCCATATACAGTATGTAGTAAATATATTATTGGTTAAGTGGATAGGTAATTTTCAGGTCTAAAAAAGCATTTTTTAGGCCTTCTTCACATGGCCGGTTACATGCTGCCACAGGATTCCTGCAGCAAGAGTCGGCAGATTATTGCTGCTGGAATGACCGAGACCGAGACATCTGACCCTAACTGCAGCTAACCGCTCTGTGTGTGGCTACATGCAAACAGCAATGGGCGAAATCAACATGTCATTAGATGGCCGCTGTCAAGATGACATTAGATGGCTGCTGCTAATCGCATGACCCAGTCATTCTGGTAACAAGAACTTGTGAAAATTGCCACAGGAATCCAGCAGCTGCATGTAACCAACCATGTGAAAGAGACCTTAACACAGTGTTTCTCAACCTTTTTTCAGTCAAGGCACCCTTTAAAATTATGGTCAATCTCGAGGCACCCTCCAAAATCATGGACCTTCTTGAGGCACCCCATCCTAAAATGTGAAAACTATTCTAATAACTTTACATAATGCAGCAGCAACATCCACACTCATAGGAGACCCAACGTTAGAGGTGCAAACTGGTACTGACTACTATTCCAATGTTTCTCTTCTCCATCACTCTGCTAATGTGACCCCAAAGCAAGGGAGGGCCAAACAAGGATGCTATCCAGGCGACGACTGCCATCCTCCTTATCAACTGATGATGTCATTGGTTGTTAGGAGGTCGGCAGGTAGAAGGTCGTAATGGTACACAATGAAAACTGTGGCTTTGTGTAATTAAAAGGCAGGCTTCATCCACCTGCAGCCTTGTATACAATGTTTGGGCAATTTTTAGGCATTTTGCCAAGGCACCCCTGAAGAGACCTCAAGGCACCCCATGGTGCCTGGGCACCCTGGTTGAAAAAGCCTGCCTTAACGTGTGTGAACAGAAAAAAAAAAGCTTCAGCAGCAAAAGGGTTAGTTCACCACTTTCCGTAATGTCTTCAAAAATGTATAAAAAAAAATTTGCAATTATGTAATTATCAATTACCACACTTGAGGCTGGGTTTACACTATAATTCGCAATAGCAGGAGATTTTCACCGGCTCTCTATGGAGCCGGTTCACACATCTCCACTGCGGCTCCGGTGCGAATTTGCACAGGAGCCCTGTGTGTCTTTTGGTCCATTTTAGGTCAGAATTCAACCAAAAATTTGGCCTGAAATCGGACCTGAAATGGTGAACGGGGACGCACCAGACCCCTGCTGGGAGCCGCATGCAAATATAGTGTGAACTCAGCCTAAAAGATCTTTTGCCAGATAAAAATATATGTGATTATATGATTATCAAACAGTTGCAATAGGGCTGAGGAGAAATTGTATGCAATGCCCTTTTATGTAATTAGTCAACTAAAGACCTTCTTCCAGTGTAATAGCTTAGTCTGAAATATCTTCAGAACGAATTATTTCCTGAAAATTTACCAGAGGGCATCTGTTTAGCTCCTCTAAATGCCAGAGCTCCTGGCAGATGCTCTGGCATCTGTTTGAACGCATTTAGGCTCATAAATAGTTTAAGTGTTAATGCACTCCATGGGCCAGAATATTCATTTATTCTGCCCATTGGAATGTAGTACGGCACGTTTGCGCACATTTGGGTGCATTCAGCTTTTTTCTGCTCTGCTTTTTCAGCCTGTAAACACCCCTCTTCTAATACGCTGGTACACAACTATATGTAAAACAAAGAAAAGAGCGTGCACCATCCTTGTGCATTACCCAAGTGGTATCTTTAATAGTGTATAAAAAAGGAGATATACTCACAAACAAGTTAAAAAAAAAAAACATTTCACAGTACATAGTAGACACAGAAACAACCAGGTCACTGAGACTATTCCCAGCAGGTCGAAGGACCGTCCAGAAGGCTGACGCGTTTCGAGGGGTGATCCCCTTTTTCTCAGAGCCAGTCATTGTTTGTGAGTATATCTTCTTTTTTATATACTATTAAAGATACCCCTTGGGTAATTTGCAAGGTCGATGTGCCCTCTTTTCTTTGTTTTACAGTGGTTCTATTGGGTTCCTCCCCTGACCCTTAGAGAGCAACAAAACCTGTACTTTTCTGCAAGTCACCAAGAACCTGCTATATATCCATTTCCATTACACCACCCTCGAGTGCAGGAGAATACTATTGTACTGTTTATTTAGACAACTATGTGTGCATGGACATATAAGGTGAGATTTACTAAAATTTGTGCACAATAAATCTGGCGCAGCTGTGCATAGAAACCAGTCAGCTTCTAGTTTTTATTGTCAAAGCTTAATTGAACAAGCTAGAGATTAAAAGCGGATGGGTTACTATGCACAGCTGTACCAGTTTTAGTAAATCTCTCCCAATGGCTTATATAGAGGTGCTTTTACAGGCTGAAAAAAAACCACCAAGGGGTTGATTTACAAAAATGTGGAGCACTCAAAATCTGGTGCAGCTGTGCATGGTATCCAATCAGCTTCTAGCTTCTGCTTGTCCAGTTAAGCTTGGGCAATAAAACCTGGAAGCTGATTGGTTTTTATGCAGAGTTTCACCAGATTTTGCACTCCCTGGTTTTAGTAAATAACCCCCACATGTCTGTAAAAAACACATTTTTTAAGCCCAGTGAGCATGAAGCCTACCTAGTAAATAATGCCTGTACAAATATTTTATAGATGTGGAATACTTAAAAGAGAAGTATGGTAATGATTTTTATTTTAGAATTATACTTACCTAGGTGGGTGATGCATCTGTCCTCTGCCAGCCGCTGTCTGCTCAGCAAAACTCACTGGAGCACTGGACTGTGCAGGGGGCGGGAACAGCTGGCTCAGGCTTTCAGCGGCTCGCTGAGAGGCTGAGCTGGGTGCCGGTCCAGGCTCTGTGACATCAGCCAACAGCAGGTTTCAGCCCGCTGTCTGCTGAAAATGGGTTACAGGAGTGCAGATCGAATTGAGATCCACAGGAGAAGTACAGCCAAATAAGCTTTGGCTGTACTTCTCCTTTAACCACTTCAATACTATGCACTTAGAACACTTTCCTACCAGACCAATTTTCAGCTTTCAGTGCTGTTGCGTTTTGAATGAGAATTGCGCGGTCGTGCGACATTGTACCCAAACAAGGTTTTTATCATTTTGTTCCCACAAATACAGCTTTCTTTTGGTGGTATTTGATCACCTCTGCGGTTTTTATTTTTTGCGCTATAAACAAAAAAAGACCGAAAATGTTGAAAAAAAAAAATTCTCTATTTCTGTCACAAAACTTTGTAAATAAGTAAATTTTCTCCATCACTGATGGGCACTGATGAGGCTACACTGACGGGCACTGATCTGGCAGTACTGATTGGCACTGATGAGGTGGCACTGATGATGAGGCACTTATATGCAGCAATGATGAGCAATGTTAGGCGGCACTGATAAGCAGCACTGACGGGCACTGCTATTAAACACTGATGGGCACTGATATGCAGAACTGACGGACACTGATAAGCGGCACTGACGGACGCTGATAAGCGGCACTGATGGGCACTCATAGATGGCACTGATTGGCACTCATAGGCGGCACTGGGCACTGATAGGTGGCACTGATGGGCACTGATAGGTGGGCACTAGTAGGTGGCACTGGTGGGCACTGATATGTGGCAATGGTATGCACTGATAGGGGCACTGGTACACACTGATAGGGGCACTGGTGGGCATATGTACAGAAAGGGGCCCATTCCCTGGTGGTCTAGGGTGGCATCTGAAGGTGGCACTGAGTGGCATTCATATTGGGCACTATGCCCCTTACCTGGTGGTCTAGGGTGGTCTCCCTGGTGGTCCAGATCGGCTCCCTGGTGGTCCTTGGTCGGCTCCCTGGTGGTCCTGGGTGGGGACATTGTTGGTGGTCCTTGGGCAGGCTCCCTGGTGGTCTAGTGTGGCGATCCAAGGGGGGGCTGTGCTGATAAATCATCAGCACAAACCCTCCCTGTCAGGAGAGCAGCCGATCGGCTCTCCACTCCTCAGGTCTGCAGCCGATAAACGGTTTTCCTGTGTTACACTGTGACCAGCCATGATTGGTCACGGCTGATCACATGGTAAAGTGCTTCGGATGGAAGCACTTTACCGAGATTGGTATTGCGGGGGGTTAGGCTGACCTCCCACATCACCGATCGCCGTGATGCGCGCCCCCCGGGCGCGCGGCGGCTTGTTATCCTGAGGATGTCATATGACGTCCAGTCAGGATAACTAAACCACTTCCCGGCCGTCATTCTGCATACGGCGGTCAGGAAGTGGTTAAAGGATATCTATAGTCACAGCATACACTTTCATTTTATAACATCAGCATTGTAATAGCAATACAAACAATAATTGGCAATCCAATATAAGTGTACTTGAAAAATCTACTTTCATGTTGTGAGTTCTGTTTGTTTGCTGGCCATCTCTTCACACAACTGGATCCCTGCATGCTTTGCAGCTTCTCCTCTGATGTTTACTTTTAATTTCTAAGGACTATATATCCCATGGTACCTTGCTGCCTGCAAGCAGTGACTCCACCTACTGAACCTCCTCCTCTCAGCACCTCCTCCTCTCAGGCAGGCTCTGTGAAATGTGTGACACAGCAGTGCCTACTCACAGGACATGTGTCAGGGTAGTAAATGTGCAGGGATCTTCACAAAGTAAATTTACAAATGTCAAGATCGTTCAAATTAATAAGAGTAGGCTAGAAATAACTAAATGTAATGTGGAAAGGAATATGATTGGTTTAAAATTTGGATCACAGATATGCTTTGGGTAGACACTTAGAAATGAAAAGGGATTTTCTGATCATTTCCTCCAGATCTCTCAGCTTCTTACAGTTTAAAACAAAAATAAGGATGTACATTGTGTGTGAGTGTGTACGTTTCCATTCTCATAGAAGCTTGGTGTCACCCTATGTTTATTGTATGCAGACAGATTTGGGTCATACTGAAAAAAAAAACTAATCCTATGGTCCCATGTGCAGTCAGTTATGGAATTCCTCAGGTACAACTGTATAGAATAACAACTAAAAATAGTTTAGCATAGACAAATCAGGAAAGACAGGTCAGGGTCACTTTATGTGAACTATGCATTTTTTTGCCAGCAATCAGAGTGTTTATGTAAAATTCCCTATGAAGTGACTGATGATGTTCATAGAAAGGTAGATCTCATACCAGTAACCATGCAGGATGAGAAATGATGTCAGCAGCAATTGGAACAAAGATGAGGTTTCTCATGGTATATATGGTTCTTGGTGTTTACTGTACCCTGCTATACTGTGCTCTATTCTTCAGCGGTGCTTACATCTCCTTCTTACAACGTGGCAGTTGAATGGATGCAGATCAAGCATGTTGCATTTTTTTCGTATGACTTGTTAAAGCGGAGTTCCACCCAGAAAATTATTTTTACCTCATTCAAGTCCTTTGCCTATATAGACTTACCTTTGAAGGAAAAAAACATTTTATACTCACCCTAAGTCGCTTGTTGCTAGGTGGTCTCTGTAATCTGCCCCTTTTAGGTCCTAGGCTCTTCTCCTCACTTCCTGCTTCGCCTGGCCTCCTGAGAGATGCGACTCATCATTTCCCAGGAGTCAGTGGGCTTCCCTGTACTGTAAAATCGTGTTATTTCCAGACAGGAGGTGACATGATTTAGGGCGGACCGAGATCGAGCAGTGCATGATGATTACCCACCATGCACTTCTTTCAGGAAGAGATGCCAGGAGACTACAGATGGGCTTCTGATGCCCTCACCTAAAATGGAAAAGTCCAGCAGTGAGAGAAAAGAAATTGTGAGTAAAAAATACATGAAATTACTAGGCGGTTTGAAAGTAAGGAAACAAAAGGTTATTTCTATTTAGTATTAAAAGAGTGGATGCCAAAAAAAATAAAAAATTCTGGGTGGAACTCCACTTTAACTGGTTAAAGCAGTATTACAGTGCCTTGAAAAAGTGTTCATACCCACATTTTGTCATGTTACAACAAAAAACATAAAATGTATGGCACTGTATGTGTGGTCTTATTCTTATATCTGTTCTGATATCATGAACCATTGTAGCCTGATTGCCGTTTTGACCTTTGCCATGGCCAACTCTCTTTTCAACCCTCTGCTTTCAGTTCTAGCGCTGAAACTAGTACCTAACACCAACGCTGTATCTTGGCCTAGGCCAACAAGGCCCAGGCCTAGGGCGGCACTTTGCAGGGGGGCAGCACTAAAAGAGTCCCCGCCGGCTTGCAATTGTAGTGCTGCTGGTATGATAATACAGGCAGGGCAACCATCAGAGGGGGCCAGCCCATACATATGTGGGGGTCCGGGCATCCCGAAGGGCCCAGGCGGCAGGCCCCAACCAATGAGTTGTTGGGTGGGCAGCCAGCGTTCCACAACTGTGTGGGGGGGGGGGGAGGTTTAGTCAGGCCTAGGGCAGCACAAAACCAAAATACACCACTGCCTAACACTCCTGTCTTTTAACCGCTCTAACAGTAGGAGACTCCAAGATTTTTTTCATCGCTACCTATACATGAAATATCACAGTTCGAATTGTGCTTTCATCAAAATATTTTTTTTTTACTTTGTTTTATAGAATGCTACTGCTGAATTACTTGGGTAAAGCTGGTCGCCAGACCCCACTCCAGGGAGCGGCTGTATTCTCTGCTGGTTGGGAAGTCTTTGAATCTGCAATTACACTTGAGAAACCGATTAACTGGATACTCTTTAATTACTATTTAACCACGTGCCTACAAGCATCCATTATGAGGTGAGCATTGGCTGAATAAATGTGTCCATGTCAGCAATGACAGCCATCGACGTTGCAGAGACACAAGGGTCTCCTTTATCAAGCGGATGAGACATAATTACAAATTTGCTGTTATGTCTTGACACCTTGATAAAGGAGATTTGAGTATCTCTGAAACATTGGTTTTAATGAGATTCCAGTAAACTCCTATCTATGCTTCCTTTACATTTGACACGCTACTGGTTCTTTTGGACTGTGGATTTGTAAACATTCCCACTGTAGAGGCCTAGCACCCTCCTTACTACAATTTGGTGATGGTAGACAGTGAAATACACTGTTGAGTGAGTTTCTGATATGATCAATATGCTTTCTTATACTTCCTGAACAGATGTAAAAAAATACCTTCAATGGGTTATTTAACAAAACAAAGGGGAGCAAATTAGAGAAGTTGACAGTGATAGTCAGAATGCAACCCTTACAGACAGCTAAAAAGGTCATTGATGACATGCTGCTGGCTCTGCCAAGTGCAGTTGCCCCCGGAACTACTGTGTTTCCCCGAAAATAAGACCTACCCCAATTTTCAAGGAGAACCGCAATATAAGCCCTACCCCGAAAATAAGCCCTAGCGTAAAGAAAAGAGAGCTCAGGCAAGTCACGGAAGCACAGAGCAACCCTATAAGAAGGTATTTGATTCAATTATATTACAGAAACACACGCCTTTTACATTATATACTACTGTAATAGAGAGGAGTCTAGCATTTTACAACCACGTTTACTATTGTTCACACTGGGAATTTACAGGCAGGGAGAGAAGACAGCACATGGCAAGCCCTACCCGAAAATAAGCCCTAGTGTGTTTTTTGGCTGCCAAAATTAATATAAGACAAGGGCTTATTTTCAGAGAAACACGCTATGCAAGCACCATCAAATGGAATTTCAATCAGCCACAGCTCACCCCTAACAACCTCTGGAGGAACCCCAGGTTCCATGGAACCCTCCTTGAATAACGGCTGCTTTAAGGGCTGGTTTACACTAGCTGTGCCCTTTAAAGAGCATTCCGTAGTGGGTTGCTTTTCAGAGGGCGTTTGGAATGCCTTCTCGTCGCCTGTTTAACCCCTGAAAACGTGCTCCTCAGGAGCAAGCACCACTGCACTGCAGCCGTGTGCATTGTAGTTAAATGTGTCGTGTTCAACAGGCAGTACTGCTCCCAATGACAATAGGGGGGATCATTTTTGCCACACCTCCGTGGAAAGCATTGCAGCTTGCAGCCATGGCATGTATACACCCCCATCCCCTGCTTTTGCTGCTTAAAGTGGTTGTAAAGACACAAGGTTTTTATACCTTCTTGTACTCTATGCATAAAGGTAAAAAGTCTTCTGTGTTCAGCAGCCCCCTAATACTTACCTGAGCCCCCTCTTGTTTCAGCAATGCCCTTGAGAGCCTTTCCTCTCCAGGGACTCACCCTCCTGATTGGCTTTTGACAGCCAGTGAGCAAATCAGGAGATGGCAGGGCGGGGCCAAGCTGCGGCTCTGTGTGTGAATGGACACATAGAGCTGAGTCTCAGTGGCGCGCCTGCTTAGGTGCCCCCAGAGCAAGCTGCTTGCTGTGGTGGAACCCGGCAGGAGGGAGGGGCCAAAAGTGCTGACATGGGACTCGAGGACAGGATGATCTGGACTGCTGTGTGAAAAACCATTGCATTGTGTTTTTAAGGCTCCGCCCCACAACCACAAGTCTAAAGAAGGTCTTATGGGGAGTTTTCCAGGTGCATGTGTTTAAAACAAGTGATTGGTTCACCCAAGTGAATGTATGATGAAAGCCACATTCACTGATTTTAAATAAGTGTTCCTTTGCTTTGTAGTCAAATAACAGGAAAATATAATTAGGAGCAGACACCTTACATTACATTGCTACCATAACCACAATCAATATGCTACTAAAGAAGCTTTGTTACCAAAGGGCCAAATTGATTAACTGGTTTTACTTGTTTTACCTTTAACTACAGATAGGTGCTTTGGTTTAGGACAGTGGTTCTCAACTCCGGTCCTCGGGACCCACTAACAGGTCAGGTTTGCAGGATAACTGAAATGCATCACAGGTGATATCATTTGCTGCTCAGTGATTGCAGTATTCTAGTCTGCATCTCCCCAAGGTAATACTTAAAATCTGGCCTGTTGGTGGGTCCCAAAGACTGGAGTTGAGAACCACTGGTTTAGGAAGAAGAACACTTCACGTTTTCAGAAGTTGGTTATTCAAATATAAACTTGAACTGAAAACTATGGGGTGGACTAACTAAAGGCAAATAAACCATACACTTTGCAAGGGAATTCTTTAGCCTAAATGAAGTGAAGCCTTCGCTGATTTAATCAGCCAATCATGCCAAGACAAAATGTTGTTTTATTTTGCTCACATTAGATTGGATTGTCTTTACAAAGTGGATTTTTACCACACATGCGGTCAAATCACAGCCAAGGTGAACGGCCTATTTGCTATAGCTCTACTGGGAAAACATGCCTAAAATAATTTGCATATTAGGGTATGAAATATATTAACAAGTAAACCAGTGCAGAATACAAAACAGCAAAGTAGCCCTAGCAATTGGGACTGACTTTTTGGACTTAAAGCAGAACTACATTGCATCTGAGCACCAAAAACGCTGTTTAATTCATTTTTAATATTTAAAGCAAACTCATCCATTTCTCCATGCTTTATTTTGCTGAGACATCAAAAACACCAAATAGCATTTCTGGTTGTGGTCATCTTGAGTAAGGGTAGATGATTCATGTGGCATTTATTTCCTCAAAACTATCTGCCCTTGGCTCAGGCATGCATGCAGGAGGTTGTGCTTAGCTGAGGAACCCCTCCTCCCCTCCTGAGTACTACTGGGATGTATGACATTATTTACCTAGGCCAGAAACCAGGAAGTAACTGAAGAAATGTAAAAAAAAGTTTAAACCAAGTGAATATGATATACTTTCCTGTCTATTCACTAATGCTAGCAGCTTAAGGATTAAAAATTTTTTTAAATAACAAACGTCATATTTACCTGCTCTGTGCAAGGGTTTTGCACAGAGCAGCCCCAGTCCTCTTTTTCTGGGGTCCCTCAGCGGCGCTCCTGGCTCCTCCTCTTCATCGGGTGTCCCCACAGGGTGCCACTTTCCCTGGGGGCACCCATGCGGGCACACTCACGAGTCCCCCTGCTACATCTATTGACACAGACAGCAGGACTCGGGCCCGTCCCCGGCTCCCATGTCACTGGATTTGATTGACAGCAGCAGGAGCCAATGGCTCCCCTGCTATCAATCTATCCAATGGGGACCCGAGACAGCGGCTGGGGCTGCTAGGCTCGTGCACATCGCTAAAACAATCTGATTCAGCTAAGAAAGGGGGGATCTGGGGGCCGCTGCAGCACAAAAGGCTTTTCACCTTAATGCATAGAATGCATTAAGGTGAAAAATCATGAGACTTTACAACCCCTTTAAATATAGTCAGTTTTGATTGAGAGAGTGAAGTTCCGCTTTAAGGGGTTAACAGGAGCACAGGAGCTAACCTTACAGAAAAGTGATATCATCAGGGGGCATTGTTACCAAAGGACCATGTTATCAGACACCAAGCTGCCAGATTAGGGGAGCATGTTACCAGAGGATTCACATTACTAGAGATTCATTGTTAACAGAGCTGACATGCTAGCAGAGAGATGTTGTTCAAGGGTTGGAGGTAGGATGTAGAAATGCCACAACAAAAGAACAGAAAAGCCAAAGAGTTTAGTACCTTGAGAGCCAATGAACTTATGATGCTTCTATTGTACACCAATGGTACTCTTGTAGTTATGTCTTCACTCAGTGGGCTATGTATTGATTTATAGTAATAATATCCAATCAAATTCCAGAAAGAGTGACTGCTGATAATGAATAATCTACATTCACACCGGCACATGGGGGCTGATAACTTGCTGCATTCAGAGGTCTCTGGACGCAGTAACACTCTTTGCTATAGCCGCATGCAAACTGGCTGATTGTCTGCAGTCATATTGTGTGAATCCAGACCTCCACAGAAATGCCGACCCTGGAAACACACTGTCTGCGTCCAGGGAAAGTCGGAGGTTCTACACTGGCATACCTGTACAGCATACCTTTTGTAATTCTGTGTCTGATGTACAATGAAAAATGTGTGTGTTGTGTATTGCAGGCATCGCCGTGTACTGGAAAAGCAATTTGACATTGATTATATCATGAAGGTACATTTTTTTAATCTATGGACTAAGCAGAGTTGTATTTTTTATTACTATTATTATTATTTTTTTTGTATTTTAGCTGACTTAGCATGAAGATATTTACCTGAACCTAAACACTAAGGATGGGCTCGGGCGTGTTCGCAAGTGCACGTGCCCAAGCCCGCCAGGTTGTGTATCCTGCGCTGTGCCAATCACAGGCAGTGAGACATTTTCCCGATGCGCGGCTGCAGTGTTCGGGGAATGTCTCGTTGCCTCTTATTAACGCAGTGCAGGGTTCACTTCCCGGTGATCTCGGGCACGTGCACTTGCAAACACGCCCGAGCCCATCCTTACTAAACACCCACATGTCTGCCTAACAAATCCTCTGACTGTACTCTTCTTTTAACTGAATTTTCTCCGCAGCATGCTATGCTATACTGCGGATCAACTGATATTAAAATGCCTGTCATTTAAATTCTTTGCAACGACACTGCTGGTCATGTCTGATATCCTAATACCACAGCAACAATATATATATATATATATATATATATAAGATCCCAGTCTTCACTAGGGAGCATAAAAGTTAATGCCATATGTAAAAATTAATCATATGCTGTATATGAAGTTGAAGCTGTAGTTTGATCCTTCAGCATATAGAGGCTTAATCCATAGGTAGCCTAAACAAGCAGAAAGAATTTAACTGCTTAGACTACAGTACACGAATACAATACAATACTACAGTATTCTGAATACAGATCTACATGTTAAATGTCACCAACTGCTGTGCTAGGATGATGCTAGAAGCTTGAATCATCAGTAACCTTTAATCGCATTGCTAGTGCTCCTTCAAAAAAAAAAAAAATAGCTTCTTGATATATAACCTCATTTAACCACTTGAGCTCCGGAAGGTTTTACTCACTTTGTGACCAAGCCAGTTTTTGCTATTTAGCACTGTGATACTTTAACTGACAATTGCGTGGTCATACAATGCTGTACCCAAACAAAATTTATATAGTTTTTTTTTTACACACAAAAAGAGATTTCTTTTGGTGGTATTTGATCACCACTGTTTTTTTTTTGTTATTTTGTAATATATAAACAAAAAAGAAAAAATATATGTTTTTTACTTTTTGCTTTAAAACATATCCATTAAAAAAAATCAAATTTCTTCATAAATTTAGGCTAAAATGTATTCTGCTACATGTAAAAACAAAAAACCCCAATAAGTGTATATTATTTGGTTTGTGCGAAAGCTACAGCATCTACAAACTATGATATATACTGGATTTTTAAAAACAATTTTTTATACTACTAGCAATGGGGGTGATCAGCTACATATGTGGGACTGTGATAGTGCAGCGGGCAATCTATCACTGGGTGGGAACTGACTCACACATCACCAGTGACACTAATACAGTGATCAGTGATAATACTATACACTGTCACTATACTAATGACAATGGGTGGGAAGAGGTTAACATCTTGGGGTAATCAAGGGGTTAAGTGTGTGCCCAACAAGTGTTAATGTGTCTAATGTGTGCTGCTTTTTACTAAATATTTGTTTGTGTCTTCTCCCTGCTTTGCAGGGAGAAGACACAAAGGTATTGTCCCCTCTGTACAGAGCCCTGTGTTGCTAGTTTTGGATAGAGTGTAGGAGAAATGAAATATCTGTCTACATTTTATTACAAAAAAACCCAAAAACGCTGTCCCTGCAACAGGCATCCCAATCAGATTTGCCATCTCCTTCTATTCAGGAGACAACTTTCAAATGGTGGATATCCATTTTTACGTAGCTATGAGAACAGCCCAGAATGAGAAAATAAATCGCCCTACTAAGGACACAGATAGCAATTCTAATATTTCACTATTCAACCCAAAATTAGAAAAACAAAATTCCTCTTTGACTCATAAATTGAAGTTATTCAAATAAATGTATTTGTATCACATGCTTAAAGTGGATGTAAATCCTCACATATACCCAGTGAAGTGAAAAGCCTCCGATGATACACATAGATGAAACAAATCCTCCTACATATGTTTTATTTGTTTATCTGCAGTCTTCTCCTCTCTACACCCCTTCAAAAGGGCAGAACATGTTAAAAATTTCTATTCATGTTTTTTTGTGACTCATGCTGATAACAGAGGAACAAAGCCCCAGAGAAAAATGACACTTAGAGCTTTGGAGATAAGTAAACACTGCAGATATATGTGGTTTACTCAACTTCCATGACTAGGTTTTACAACCACTTTAAGATAACCACTGTTTCCCATATTAGTGTTGGTGATCATCTTGACGATCCAATGATTTCTGAGAATGCTGACCACACATTATTCACTCATGTTCTGTCTGCAGGCTAAGTCAATTAGAGAGTTTGATACAAGATTTACCTCAGTGATGTTTGGTTACCCTACAAATGATCAATATTACAAGGATGCCAGTCCTTGCCACAGGGTGAAATCTATTGAGATACCAGTATTGTGTCTGAATGCTGTAGATGATGTCTTTTCTCCTGGTCATGGTGAGTTTATGTGCAAAACATATGTAAAATGTGCATACTGTATATAGTATAGAGATAGCAGAAAAACAATTTGTACCTCTAAAATTGAGTGATTTATGGAGCTCAAAATGTGCTGGAAGAATGGCCTATATCAGCCAGCCCAATGCTTTATCCCCGCAGGAGGAGCACTGCTAGAATCTGATCAGTGATAGATAGCACTGAAAAACAGCCTTCAGGAAAATATCTTTCTCTGACTTGTGCTCTGTACAAGCATGTTACCTCTAAGGCCTCATTTTCACTGCTGCTGGTAAACGGACGTTAAGGGTCCTTTCACACGATTTTGACGGGCTCCGCTGCTCAGCGGGGATCCATCTGTTGTTCCACGCTGAGCCGGCGGATGACAGGAGAGTCTCTGCACTATGGGGGATCGGATAAACACGGACCATCTGTCCGTGTTCATCCGATCCGCCAGACAGATGGAAAATAGGGTTTCAATCCGTCTGTCATTATTGGAGGGGATCAGATGTCAGTGGACATGTCACTGCTGACATCCGTCGCTCCATAGAGGACAATGGAGCGTCCGTTCAGGTCCGCCTGAAAAACTGACAGGCGGACCTGAACGGTCCGTGCGTGTGAAAGGATCCTTAGAGGCATTTGGGCGTTTTTTTCAGTTGCCCCTGAACTCTCCTCTGTTATCTTATCAGTACATTTACACAGGGTGTCGTTTAAGGTCATTTCCAGGCAGTTGAGTTTAGAGGCTTTTTTTGGAACACAAAAAAATGGGTTCAGACGCCAGTTCAGAGGCATTTGAAATGCCAAACAGCTTGTAAACACCCCTAAACACGGTAACTCGTGTCTAGGAGCGTTTCGTGTACAGGCATTTCCATTTTAAAAAAAATAAAAAATTTTTTCCCAAAATGCTCTTAGACGCGGCCGCGGCAAAATGCAGCTCATCTGAGGTTTTTAGATGCCGGTTTCTAGCTGTCAAGATAGCACTTTCAGGGGAGGTTGAAACAGCGTCCCGTGTAAATGGAGCCTTAAGATGCTTCTTCTAGGTCCTGACCCCTGCTGTGAAGGGTAAAAATCATAGTTTAATTCATGCTGCAAAGTATATCCAGAGCTATACCTCTGGTGTTGTGAGTATGAGAGCTGTAACTCCTATGCAGTGAAGGGATCCTGGCAATTATCCACCTTTCCCTCTCCCATTATCTGTTCACAGAACTGTAGCATTGCTCCCAACTGTCCCTGATTTCGAGGGGATGTCTGATTTGGAACAATGTCCCTCTATTCCTCTTTCCTTATTTGTCCCTCATTTTGGTCTGATCTGTATAGTTGTATATAAAATGCAGTACTTATCTTTCAAAAAGTGTTTCCCAGTGCTAAACCTTTCATCCAATTTCTAAATTGCTGCATTTGTGAATTTCAAAAGCCAATATAAAGGAATAGTAGTGGTAAAAAAAAAAAATTTGTAACTAATCTTTTTTTTTTTTCAGTATAATTCTCCCTTAAGGGGGCATCACAGGGGGTGTGTCCTATGCCTACATACTTTTGATAATAGGTGTCCCTCGTTCCCATCTCAAAACGTTGGGAGGTATGCTGTAGTAGAGGGTAAAGTCTGAACCAAGTGAAAAATAAATACTACTACACTACTGATAATCTAAAGCCTTGTACACACAATCTGATTTTCGGACGACAGAATGTCCTTTTTTATTGTTGGGTGCTTGTCTCATGTGGAAAGTGAAGAGCGTACTTGGGGGGGGGGGGCTAGTGCATTTGGGGGCTAAGAATATGCATGCATCGTACATACTAGGGGGAGTACAACTGGGGGAATCCATAGTGGAGAAGGATCTGGGGGTTTTGGTAGATCATAAGCTTAATAATGGCATGCAATGCCAAGCTGTGGTTTCCAAAGCAAGCAAAATCCTTTCTTGTATTAAGAGAGGTATGGACTCCAGAGACATTATTTTGCCCCCCTGTACAAATCATTAACAGTAAGACCTCATCTGGAATATGCAGTTCAGTTGGGCACCAGTTCTCAAAAAGGATATCGGGGAACTGGAGAAAGTGCAGAGAAGGGCAATCAATGCGAGGCATGGAGGAGCTCAGCTATGAGGAAAGATTGGAGGAACTGAATTTATTCGCTCTTGAGAAGAGGAGATTATGGGGGATATGATCAACATGTACAAATACATAAGTGGTCCATATAGTGAACTTGGTGTGGAGTTATTTACTTTAAGGTCATCACAAAGGACAAGGGGGCACTCTTTACGTCTAGAGGAAAAAAGATTTAATCTCCAAATACGGAAAGGTTTCTTCACAGTAAGAGCTGTGAAAATTTGGAATAGACTCCCTCCAGAGGTGGTTTTGGCCAGCACGGTAGATTGCTTTAAAAAAGGCCTGGATTCTTTCCTTAATGTAAATAATATAACTGGGTACTAACATTTATAGGTAAAGTTGATCCAGGGTGAATCCGATTGCCTCTCGGGGGATCAGGAAGGAATTTTTTCCCCCACTATAGCAAATTGGATCATGCTTGTGTCTTTTTTCAACCTGACTAACTATGTACTAACAATACGAAAATTTTGGTACGACCGAGCTCAACATCAGAAGTGACGTAATGTTTTGAATATTTTTGCATCTTTTTTTCGTTCCTGAGCATGTGTAGTCTTGGTCGTATGACTTTTTTTTTTACTAACGGAACGAAAATCAGACATTGTGTTGTCGTACGAAAAATCAAAATTGGCTGTCGAAAGGAGCATACTAATGGTAAGCATTTAAGACAACAGGCCATCGAATGGAAATTACCGTCCGAAATTTGCATTGTGTGTATGAGGCTTAAGTTTGTCTCCCTGATATAGACATTCTATTATATCTTTCCCCTACATGTCCTGAGACATGCCTTCTATACACTGTGGTGGAGACCATTTTATATGAGATTAAGCCTGTGGAATCTGGAATAGGGAAAATTGTTGCCATACTTACCGTAATTTTCCTTTCCTGGATCCTCCCCATGTCAGCCTACTACGGGTCAGCTCCGCCCCCTCTGACCCCTCCAGGACCACCTCTTTCCTAGCCCATAAAGGGCGGCTGTCTGCCCCATAACACTGTTCAAATGCACCCACCTCGCGACGGATAATTGGGTGGGGATCCACGGCTGACATGGGGAGGATCCAGGAAAGGAAAATTACGGTAAGTATGGCAACAATTTTCCCTATTCTTGGACCTCCCCATGTCAGCCTACTACGGGATGTACCAAGCTACCTCATCCCAAGGGAGGGCCCCCAAAAGAGATAAATAACCAACACCACAGCCTGCGAATATGCTGCTTCAGGTAGCCTCTAATGCCGCGTGAGATGCTCCCCATACCGTCGTAGCACCCGTCGTATACGGTTCCAGAGCCGCCTTCGTCAGACGTCTCGCCGTTCGAACTCATGCGGCTTGTGCAAGTAATTTGTAATGTCCGATTTGCACCGGAAGGGCCGGCTCCTCCGCGACCCAATATTTTAATAAAGCCGCCGACAGCGGGTAATTTTAATAACTTCGTCGTATAAGCGTCCGACACCACAACCAATAAATAGAGAAAACCCCCGGGAGGGAACCCTACTCCATCGAACCATGTAGGGCATCATCCGACTGTACCCCTCCAGG
>BLSH010180395.1:161696-187509 GCA_018402905.1 Glandirana rugosa
AAAAAAAAGGTGTCCGGAGCGAGGACGAAAAAAGAACAGTGTTATGGGGCAGACAGCCGCCCTTTATGGGCTAGGAAAGAGGTGGTCCTGGAGGGGTCAGAGGGGGCTGAGCTGACCCGTAGTAGGCTGACATGGGGAGGTCCAGGAAAGGAGGTTTTGTATAGAGGAAAGCCTGTTGGAATATTTGTTTAGTGAGTGAATTGTGAGACAGGTGGTGGACAGCAGGTGTGGTGAAGATCACAAAGGAGGACAATTTACGTGAACACTATATTTGGATGCACTTTGGCACTTTCTTTATATTATACATTGCACAAAATTTCACTGGACAGACACTTTATAAATTTTGGACATTGAAGGAATAGTTTGATTGATATGAAAAGTTTCTGCACATATGAAATTACAGTCATTGTGTATTATCAAATTTGTACTTTATTGTGTTTGCACATGGCTTATTTAGTGTCATTTTTGAACTGTAGCGCAGTCACACATTTTGATTTGTATCCATTTGCAAAACGCCTTGTATTCTGTTCACAGAATGCAAACATTTCCGCGAATGGACAAGGGGAGATATTGCTGTTTTCCCGATCCTCCTCTCCATGTCTCCATTCACAGAACGTGTTGTATTTTGTGAAGGCGTTTTGTTAATAGACAAGTGGAGAACAAAGGGAGGGTAAATTATGTTATCCTTTAACTGTATGAAAACTGCAGCTCTCGTAACCCTCATCTTTGCAGAGCCAGACGTACGGCACTGCCTGTACTTTGCGGCATGAATGAAACTATGATTTTTACCTTACACAGCAGCCATCCAGACCTAGGGTAAACATCATTAGAGGTGTATATCTGGATGCCATAGCTGGTTGTATATAATTCTATAATGAAAAGAAAATAATTCTTTATGTGGAAATGTAGTTGATATTTCTCCTGAGATAGTCCTCTACTGTTAGTCAGGGCCATGCTGGCCACTTGTGCTGTTGTATGACTCTTTTATGGTTTTTCTTACCTTTTTACTTTATTTTATTTTTTTCGTGCTGTCACTTAACAAGTGTCATGTTTATACTATTTAAAACTCCAATAAAAATAGTTTTTAAAAAAAAAAAAAAAAAAACACCATTAGAGGTAACTTGTTTGTACATAGACGTATACATGTAAGAAAAAATATTTTTTCCTGGAATTCCATTTTGGGGAAAAGTAAAAACTCAAGAGAAAATTCCTGTAAAACATGTATTAATATGCATAAAACTGGACCTATACTAAAATGGAATGGTACCATACAGCGGACAACAGTCCCTTTTGTATAAAAAAAAAAAAAAAAAACTAGAAGAGGTGAAATGCCTTTTCTGGAGAAAAAACTGCTGCACGTTTTCTCTCTACTGCTGCTTACAGAACCACAAATGCATTTTATATACTAGCAAAGATACAGATGCAGTTTGTATAGTAGAACATAAAAAGGCATAAAACATGCACACCTGAAAGCGCATGCTGTAACCGTGCAAATCAGTGTGCTTAAAGGAAACCTATCATGAACAAAATATGGAGGTTACCTTTGCTGGTGCATTCCTCTGAAAGGCTGACTGCCATACCGATTCTTTAAATTCAAAACTGTAAAATGTGCTGAAAAGACTTTACTTTCACTTATTGGATTTGCATACTTTCCTGACACTAACATTCCGTGAAGCCTACTACACACTGCTAGTTTTTTTTTCGTTCAACCCAGCAGGTTTCGTTCAACTGACGACCCAGGTTGGACCTGTTGTACTAACAATCGGATGTTAGTACAGCAATCTCCCTTGTTGTTCTATTGCGTTCTTACAGTAGGACGACTCCCCCTCCCCCTACCAGAACACAGCCATTAGCTGAGAGCGCTGATCAGGAGCCGGCCAGCAAACCTTTTTCAGTCATGCTTTACAAACGGGCCAAATGCCGGCCGGTTTCTATTGAAGCCTGTGTGTACAGGGCTTAAGAGTCCAGGAAATACAGTATTCATTTTTTTCATTACCCTACAATATATAGCCAAAAGCACCCCTTCAAATTACTGAGTTTAGGTGTTTTCTGTGAAGGGTACAGCTAATGCTACAGCATAGACATTTTAGACCAGTGGTTCTCAACTCCTGTTCTTGGGACCCACTAAAGCCTCGTACACACAGTTCAACGGTCGTATGACCGAACGGACCAAATCCTATGTTGAATCATGTAACTTGCGTACTGACATGCACTACAAGATCGTACGACCAAGCTGAACGTAGTGACATGTTATGAACGTATAAAGAGAAAGTTCAAGTGCATGTAATTAGCATCCGGTCATTCCTGACTTCTGAGCATGCGTGTTTTGCACAGTACAACTTGTTGGACCAACTTCTCTGTACACACGATACAACTGTCGTAGGACCGCTTGTTGGTACGACCAATGTTTTATAGTTTGCTCATCCAACTTCTGTTGTACGACCGTCGTAAGTAGGCTGTTCTAATCAGGCTTACTAACAGTCGGATGATCATACAACGAGCGGTCGTACGACCATTTGCATACAACCGTCGAATCGTGTGTACGAGGCTTTACAGGCCAGGTTTGCAAGATAACTGAAATACATCACAGGTGATATAATTTTCTGCTCAGTGATTGCAGTATTCTAGTCTGCATCTCCCCGCCTGTCGGTGGGTCCCGAGGACAGGAGTTTAAACCACTGTTTTAGACAACTGTGCACTTCCAACCTTGTGTTAATAATATGGGGAAGGACTCTTTCGGTTCCAGGATGATTGTGCCCTGTGCATAAGCCAGCTCCATAAAGACTTGGTTTTATGTGAAGAACTCGAGTGGCCTACACAGAGCCCTGACCTAAACCCTACTGAGTGCCTTTGATGAACATTGGAATGCCAATTGCTGATCAGGTCTTCCTGTCCAACATCAGTATCTTGGACAAAAATAGCCTGCAAGCTCTCACCTTGAGAAAGGGGGCCTATGTGTCCCCGAAATGTTGATGTATTTTTTTTACTGCATGAGCCATGTTGCTTTTTTTCTCATGTTTTTATCTGTAAAAATTTGAGGTCTACATTTTTTAGCATGCTGACCATACACTTTAGGGCAACAAAGTGTAAGTAAAAGTAAAGCTATCCATATATGGCTATATTTCTCTTGTTCAGCCTACTGACAAATCAATAGATTCCTTCATCTAGACTAAACAGCATGGATGGAGGAATCTGCACTGACAATGTTCCACCTGGCTCAGTTGATTTTTCAACTGAGTTCTGTCTAATGATCCCGATAAGGCCACCAACAGCTCAAATTTTGTCCGGGTCAACAAGAATCAGACGTATTTCGAGGTGTCTATGGCCGCATTTAATTTGACTATTGCATAAGAAACAGCACATAACACTAAATACTTAGCTAGTAATAATGTTTTGCATTTTTCCTTCACTTTAGCAATACCAGTGGAATGTGCCAAACAAAATCCAAACGTCGCTCTGGTGCTTACAGCCTATGGAGGCCACATCGGATTCCTAGAAGGCATTTGGCCAAGACAGCAAACTTACATGGATCGAATTTTCAAGCAGTTTGTTCAAGCAATCTTTGAGCATGGCAATGAAATTTCAAGCATGTAGCTTCTTGAGATGATGCTGTTTTTGTTGTCTTCTACTTGTTGTTATACAAAGGCAGGGTCTGAAAAAAAGTCATTACAGCTTATGCACAAGTTAACCCTCTAGATGCTAATGACTTATGAAACTATACCTCTAAAGAAGTACAAGGGTTAACAGCCAATTGGAACAAGCAAGCAAGCCAGCGAACAGAATTGAATTCTCTCGTATTCAAAACTAGCAAATATTTAAATATATATATAAATATAGCAATTATATATATACATTTTGTAGCAAGAATTTGCATACAGGAATGTTAGCATTTTGTATTTACATTTTTAAGTGTTACCAAGAATGACCTTAAGTATATTTAAGCTCTGCATATACTGAATTGCACTTAACCAGAATCATGATGTACACAAATACACATTCCTCAGGGTTTTCATATAGACCGGTTTCTCTGCCTAGAGTTGCAAGCATTACCATAATACAGTTTGAAGGATTATCAGATCCTGATTTGTGTTAACATAATGCATGCTCATGAAGGCACTGTACAAAGCAAATGTAACACAGCATACGTGAATGGATAATGTAACCTTCACAAAGGCATACTACAATATGAAGGAAAGCATGGATTGTAGCAGTACTAGACTGACTCTTTATTAACTTATTGCATATAGCCTGTAAGACATGCAATGTATAACTTATTTTATGTTCTAAGCCATGTTCTTTTTTGCATATTTATTTTATAATTGGCTGATTTCAAATGCATTCCAGAGTGTATATTTTTTAGTTTATCTTCAAATAAACAGTGTAATTTTAATCTGCCTGCTGCTGTGTCCAGTGATGTTATTCTATAACCATGATGGCCAATATTATGTAAAGATATCTAAACACCAGAACAAAATTGTAATATCTTCGTCCTTGAGTAAGGGGCACAGGAACTTTGCCATAGGTTCTATGCAGCTGCCTTCAGGTGATTGTACACTGGCAAAAAAAGAGAAGGCTGCAAGGACATCCCCTATACTGGGGGTCAGCCACCTGTAGACCGCGATCTACCAATAGATTGTGGACAGGTGACTGGTAGATCGCGGTCTGGGTTTGCTGAGCCACCATTCCAGAGCAATGTAGAGGGACTACTTGTAAAGTTGGAGCTGTAGTAGGGAGCAAGAGCCACTTAAGCCGATGCCTCCTCTGTAGTTCTGGCTCCTGTCCCATGATGAGTGATACCAACTGCACTCCACCTCTTAGGGGTCTCCAGAGTGGTGCCAGCAACAGGAAAGAGGAGATCCTCAGGTCAGTGTGAAGAAATACACTGGGCATAATAGTATAGGGCTGCCTTCACACTGAACCGCGACTCAACCCCCCCCCCACTTTACTCGCTGTTGCTCCTCTGAAATACGGTCTGTGTGTATCTGACAGGTGGTGAGGAAGTGATATGTTGCCTCCTCACCACCTGATTTAAACCCATGATAGCCATGCAAGGAATGTGATTGCAGCACAGTAGTATGGCAATTAGACGTTTAAATCAGGTGTGAAGAGGCAACACTGGACGACACTGTGCTCAGTGATTTTTGACTTCTCCCATGTTCAGGTAGATCTCCACCTCTTTAAGGTTGTCTACCCCTGCCCTATACAATCCCTTTCTCCCCCAGGTAGCCCCAGTTTTTTTGCTAATGATGTGATGGACCTAATATCTCCACTATGAGAAGTTTACCTCTTTCACATGGAAATTTGCCTTTCTGATGATCCTTTTATCAAACTCTCTGGTTGTACTATAGCCACCGTGACTTCCTCTGCTGCTTCCTGGCTCCTCGTTGAGCCTTGGGGGGCTGAATCGCACAGGATGGAAGAAGAAAGCCTGTCTGTAATGTTGCTGGAATGCATTGTATCCTGGTGGAGATGCATACTTGTGGAGTGAGCCGCAGGGTGCTTTAACGTTCAAGAGCTGTGGTCTGCCAACAGCAGAGCCCCATCCCTGAAAACCTATGAGGGTGTATGTCCATTGTGGAAGGCAAAGCAATGATGGGGTTTGAGTACAGGGTGGAAGCCCTTAAAACATTCATGCCCAGGGTGCCAAATTGCCAGGGTGGAAATTTCTAAACCTCTTTGGATGTATGAGTGCTGGCGATGGCTGTGGCTGCTTGCCTTGCCTCTTTTTAGGTGCTTCTTCAACTTTTAGCTCTCCTCCATTGGCAGAGCACATCTCTCTCACCCCACTATCTGGGTTCAAATCAGCCCTCAATGCTTGGCACCAAGGCTATCCCTCCCTCTCCACAGCAGTGGAGGTTATGAGTTCTCTCTCCTTCTGAGGACAACATTTCGCCACATTTCGCAAAGCATGGTAATCACAAAAGCAAGGGAAAAGGGTCAGATAGACTTGCTAACTCAGGCACAGCAATTAGCTCCTATTGAGGTGGTCGTTTATCCTCGTAGGGCCCTATTATCCTTTATTCTGATGGTTACCCAAAAATCTTACTCTCTAAGATTCTTTGGCTATTCTGCAGTGAGCAGTCCCTATGGTAGATCCTGCTGTTTGCTTACCTCAAGGCCCCCTGGAAGATAATCTCATGTTCAAGGACCAGGACAAGAGGTTAGATGCCCTCTTTAAAGCTTTTCTTTAGTGGACCCCACCATGCAACCTGCAGTTGCTTCTTTGACAGTTTGCCAGCCCGTTACTATCCAAAGTAAACGCATGGCTCGAGAGTCTAGTTCCATACTAATGGATGCCTCAGTCCACAGTCAGACATTTTACCTACGACCTTACACTACTGTATTAATGGATTAGCGGACACGTCTTCAGATCTCTAAGATGAGTCTTCTCAACCAATACTCAGGATCCTTTGGTTAAATTGCCAATCAGCTGAACTGCTGTGCAATAAACTCCTTGGGTAGTTGCCCTTTGAAGGTGAACTCCTGATTGGTACTTTCTTGTACAGGGGATAAGAGTACCCTTCTCCACAGGAAAGGGAAGGCTCATGCCTCTTCCAGTAATACTACTCCTGAGGTTAGGAAAGGTTCCTTTCACCCCTATTCCAGTTCCAAATCTAATGCAGGAAGACATGACCCTCTGAACCAGTCAAGGCTGGTTCCAAGGCTTCTTCCAAGCTCACCCACAACCAATTACGGGGTCATTAACCCTTTAGCAATGTTTTCAAGGCTTTTAATGAAACATTTTAAGTCCCCAAAAACAAATGAAGGATTGCAGCCCAAGGAAAACTCTAAACTTCTTCCTACGGGTGCAAAACTTTCAGAATGAAGACTGCCAGGTCAGTCATTGCCCCCATCCTTCCAGGGGATTTTCTGGTCTCAAAAGAGGACCGCGATGCTTACTTGTACATTCCCATCTTTCTAGCTCATCAGCGCTATCTGTGTTAGCAGTGGGCGAACAGCATTACCAATTTGTTGCCCCCCCCCCCTCCACCTTTGTGTTTTTATGGCCCCTAGGTTTTCACTAAAGTACTTGCCCTAGTTTTGGCTCTGTTCCATCATCAGGGGATTTATGTTGTGAGTTACCTGGACAACCTGCTAAAGAAGCATATCTCCAT
Organism: Glandirana rugosa; assembly: GCA_018402905.1. NCBI lineage: Eukaryota > Metazoa > Chordata > Amphibia > Anura > Ranidae > Glandirana > Glandirana rugosa. Next base: position 168,812 of record BLSH010180395.1, read on the forward strand.
ATCCCTGATAGCCAGTATTCAGAAGACAGATAAAACATTTGCATAGTTCTGTTGTTTACATTTTTGTCCATTTGTCAGCTTATATTAAAAAAAAAAGCTGTAAACCATATCTATGTACAGCAATAGTCATAGGTGTTTATACAAATTAACATATACTGACTGCTAAATTTGCCCATTAAATCTGGGTTTTAATGTCCTCCGGGCCCAGAAGTGGTAAGTATGAAGACAATGGACCTGGATGAGATTTATGAGCACATTTTAACTTACATGACACATGTGATAAACAACCATTCCTAAGTGCATTATGGCTGTGGTGGTTCCGTGAAGAATTTAGGGAGTTGTTTAATGGAAGTTTAGCACAATGCAAGAAAGGGTTATATTGTATATGCTGGGACTTTTTCTTAACCATCTATTATTTGCAAGAAAACCTCATAGAGACAATGGTGTAATTGCCGGAGCTGATTAGAGAGACCTTGCAATACGTCTTTATGAAAAAACACTTGGGGGTCTATTTATTTTTTATATATATATATATATATATATATATATATATATATATATATATATAAAACATTCACACAACTTTCACCCAAGATTCATGCTTTTATTTTTCAAATAAATCTGTGTGAATCCTGTCTGAAACCTGTTTCAATTATGTGTGAAAATCGTTACAAAATAAACTACTTGGGGTGTATTTATAAATCAGTGAATGTGACTTTCACCAAACAGTTACTGTAGGTGAATAATCCTGGAAAACAGGTATGCGTTTTACATTACAGTGATTGATTCGCCTGCAGTGAATGTATCGTTCTCTGCTTTATAAATATGCCTATACCTAAAACTGAAAACTGAATTGTTATTTACAAATATATGTAACTGCCAGAAGTCTAATGCCTCGTACACACGGTTCGACGATCGCACGTACGATCGCGTTGAATCGTATGTTGGCTGTTGTATGCAGCATACTGACTGCACTACACAATCGTACGGCCAGGGAAAGAACGTTCAGGTGCATGTAATTAGCATCCAGCCATTCCTGACTTTGGAGAATGCGTGTTTTGCACAATACAACTTTGTTGTACCAACTGCTCTGTACACACGATACAACGGTCGTATGAGCGCTTGTTGGTACGACCAAGTTTTCTAGTCTGCTCATACAACTCCCTTGTACGACCGTCGTATGTTTGACTGTTCAAATCGCGCATACGAACGATCGATTTCGCATACAACGGTCGTGAGTACGACCTGTTGTATGCGATCGTCGAACCGTGTGTACGGGGCTTTAGAAGCAAGCATCTCACATTTAAAAGGGCAATTATGAATTCAACAAACGGGTGTTTGCCTTGTTACAAATTTCACACATCTACACTTCTGGGGAAAAAAAATACATACAGTGCAAAGAAAAGTCACATACTGGATGAGCATCACCATTCCAGCTATGACAGTATTTTGATATATGGTATATGATTCATACAAACAACTTACAAAGCCATCCACAACTCGGCCCCTAGCCACATCACTAACCTAGTCTCAAAATACCAGCTAAATTGTTCTCTTTGTTCCTCCAAAGACCTCCTGCTCTAAATCTCATTTGTCACTTCCTCCCATTCTGGCCTCCAGGATTTTTCTTGAGTCTCTCCCATCATATGGAATTACCTACCCCAATCTTTTCCGACTGTCTACTTTTAGGAGATCCCTGAAAACCCATCTCTTCATAGAAGCCTATCCTGCCCTCACCTAATAATTGTACTTTATTTTCTACATCAGCTCAACCCCCAGTTATTACCTTTTGTATCACTTGACCCTCCATTTTAGATTGTAAGCTCTAACCACCAGAGCCCTCTGATTTCTCCTGTATTGAAAATCGTATTGTAACTGTACCTTACGTTGTAAAGCGCCGCACAATCTATTGGCGCTATATAAATCCTGTATAGTAATAAAAATACACCATTTTAGGTATTATACTTTATTTAGGATTATACTCGGTGACATAAGCAGGGAGCCCTAGAAGTCACCTTGCCTGACAAATCACTACCTCAATTATACTTCATATTCCAAGCAAAGGCCTGTACTCCCTATGTGTACAACCAGCTGAGTGTTGGTATTCATGCATAGGACCAAGATTATATTAAATGGGTTGTAAACCTTTGCATATACCCAGTAAAGTGGCCTCAGGTGATAAACAGAGATGAAACAAATCCTCTTACATAGGTTGTACCTGTTCATCTGCAGTCTTCTCTTTCATCCATTCAAAGTCCAGAATATATAAAGCTTGTCTGCGCTGCCAGAAAAAGAGGGTGGAGAGCTGAAGTTACATTCTACAGTGCTCAGTGAGGAGAGCTTTGAGAGGTGATTGGAGGGAGGGGGCACACCCCCTTTCACAAGGCATACAGAAACAGAGCTGAGGCTGTCAATCAACTGGAGATCCCTCCCATGTCACCATTTTTCTCTTGGTGTCAAGAAAACTTGTCAGAAGTGATTAATTCTGACAAGAGAGGAATGAAGCATCAAACAGAAATGACACGTAATGCTCTTAATTGAGACAAGTACACACTATAGAGGGATCTGAGGTTTACAACCACTTTAAGGACAGTAAATTGTTGTGTTTTTTTCTATAGTGACATCAGCACTATTGAAAAACCATATGATACCACCCCTTACCATACCTTTAACCTGCTATTTTTAGTGCTTACAGTGCTTACAGTGCATTTTGGTTTACATTTGTATTATTTTCACATAAAAGCACAAATTAAATTTACAAGGGAGTGATAACTTATTTGAACAGTAAAGGTGACCTTGAAACAAAACTTATTTTCAGGAACTAGGGCTAGGACTTCTGCTGGATTATTATTGCTGTTCTGTCCCCATGTGATTTTTTTCCTCATTTAACCACTTGCCATTTAACCTCCGTCATTTTACTGCGGCAGGTTTGCCCGTTTCGTGAATTGTCGTAGCTGTATGTCGGTCGCGGTAATGGTGTCTTGTGGGCGCGCACACCCACTGGCGAGCAGGGGAGCCTATCAGCAGGTGGGGCAGACTCAATGTTCGAAAAATAAAAACCACAGAGGTGATCAAATACCACCAAAAGAAAGCTCTATTTGTGGGGAAAAAAGGACATAAATTTTGTTTGGGTACAGCATCGCATGATGGCGCAATTGTCAGTTAAATCGACGCAGTGCCGATGGCACTAAAAACTGGACAGAGGTTCTAACCAGTCCACACTCAATCCAAAATTAGAAAAAACATTTTGTTGGAGCCTCACTTTAGGCCACCCCAATTTTATTTATTTGTCTATTTAATCATTGATTCATTTGAGCTTCTATATATAAAGAATTATAAAAATAAAGACCTTTAGTAAACCCCTGGTTACTCATTTAATTGTTTTAATCTATCATACAACAGAAAAGTATTTTCTTACAGCCAAAGCACATGCTATTCATTTAGGAAAGTTTGCGGTGTGATGACAATGCAAACTGGGCACCCCAAAAAGCTGTGTAAGAGGGCCCAGAGCAGCCATGTTGTTTAACCACTTGCTTACTTGGCACTTAAACCCCCCTCCTGCCCGGACCTATTTTCAGTTTTCAGCGCTGTCACTATTTGAACGACAATTGCGCAGTCGTGCGACGTTGCACCCAAACAAAATTGGCGTCCTTTTTTCCCACAAATAGAGCTTTCTTTTGGTGGTATTTGATCACCTCTGCGGTTTTTATTTTTTGTGCTATAAACAAAGAGCGGCGATTTTGAAAAAAGAACAATATTTTTTACTTTTTGCTATAATAAATATCCAAGAAATAAAAAAACAAATTTATTCATCAGTTTAGACCGATGTATATTCTTCTACATATTTTTGGTAAAAAAAAATCGGAATCGGTGTATATTGATTGGGTAGCGCCTACAAACTATGGACATTGCTTTATGGTGTTTTTATTTATTTTTATTTTTCTTACTGGTAATGGTGGCGATCTGCGATTTTTATCGGGACTGCGATATTGCGGCGGACATGTCGGACGTTTTGACGAGAGAGAGAGAGAGAGCGCTCCCAGCACAAGCCAAAGGGGAGGACGTCTATTGATGGCCTCCCGGCAAATTAGATCCGCGCTGTAGCCATCAATCGGCTATGGCACGGGTCTGAAGAGGTTAAAAACCATGACCAGTCAAAACATTTCTTTTTTAACAGAACCTGGCTAAATTAGGACTTCATCTTATACAATCAGTCTGTTGTGAGGACACCGCACACCCTCTCACCACTATCAAAACAAAGCAGGGCAACCAGATAACATTTGAGTTAGCCTAGCTACACCCCATTAGCAGGACAATCAACAACCCAGTCTCACTCTTATAGCCATCATAAAACAGTCAAGCTTTCAGGCTTAAGGCTGTGTTCACACTTGTTCGACACGACAATGATCATACTTTCATCCTACTTTGCTCTGCAACATGTGTCCTACAACGGTCCTTCATTGGTCCAACTTCAGTGAACAGGAATCCGACTTTGATCCCGACAATACCAAGCACCTTGTGCTCTGGGGATCTTGAAGGGGAACCCCCGCCAAATAAAAAAAAAAATTGGCATGGGTTGCCCCTCCAAGAGCATACCAGGCCCTTATCCAAGCACGCAGCCCGGCAGGTCAGGAAAAGGGGTGGGGATGAGCGAGCCCTGTACCCCCCCACCCCAAAGCACCTTGTCCCCATGTTTATGAGGACAAGGGCCTCTTCCCGACAACCCTACCGGTGGTTGTTGGGGTCTGGGGCAGGGGGCTTATCGGAATCTGGAATTCCTCTTTAACAAGGGGGCCCCCAGATCCCGGCCCCCCATCCTATGTGAATGAGTATGGGGTATATTACACCCCTACCCATTCCCCTTAAAAAAAAGTGCAAAAATAAACACACTACACGGGATTTTAAAGTATTTTATTAAACCAGCTCCGGCATCTTCTCCCTCTCCGGCTCTTCTCCCTCTTCGGCAATGTCTTCTTCCTCAGTCGGTCTTCTCCCTCTTCTGTCTTCTCGCTCTTTTGCCAGGTCTTCTTCCTCTTCTGTCTTCTCGCTCTTTTGTCGGGTCTTCTCACTCTTTTGTCGGGTCTTCTCCTCTGTCTTTTTCCTCTGTTCTTCTTCCGATGTTGACTCAACGCGATCTCCCGAAATAATGCTGGGTCCGCGTTGTGCCCTTACTTATATTGGCATGGGGTGTGGCCACCCGCTGACGTAATCTGGAGGCCCCACCCCCTTATGTCACCACCCGAGGCATGATGGGGCGGGCCTCTGGATGACATCAGCGGGTGGCCCTGCCCCATGCCAATATAAGCAGAGGAAGAAGACATCGCCTGAGGAGGGAGAAGAGCCGGAGAGGGAGAAGACGTCTCAGCTGATTTAATAAAATACTTTAAAAACCTGTGTAGTGTGTTTATTTTTGACACTTTTTTTTAGGTGAATGGGTAGGGGTACATTGCACTCCATACTCATTCACATAGGGTAGGGGGCCAGGAACTGGGGGCCCCCTTGTTAAAGGGGGCTTCCAGATTCCGATAAGCTCCCCGCCCGCAGACTCCAACAACTGCTGGCCAGGGTTGTGAGGAAGAGGCCCTTGTCCTCATGAACATGGGGACAAGGTGCTTTGGGGTGGGGGGGTGCAGGGCTCCTCAGCCCCAAAGCACCCACCCCCCATGTTGAGGGCACGTGGCCTGATATGGTTCAGGTGAGGGGGGGTGCTCGCTCGTCCCCACCCTCTTTCCTGACCTGCCGGGCTTCGTGCTCAGATAAGGGTCTTGTATGGATTTTGGGGGGACCCCACACCGTTTATTTGGTGTGGGGGTTTCTCTAAAAATTAATACTAGACTGAAGGGTCTGGTATGCTCTTGGAGGGGGAAACCACGCCGTTTTTCTTTTTTTTAATTTGCGTGGATTTCCCCTTCAAGATCCTCAGAGCACAAGTTGCATGCCAAAGTTGGATCAGTTAAGGCAATGATCTGACTTTGATCCGACTTCAATGATATTCAATGGGCTGAAGTAGGATCAAAGTCAGACCAAAGTAGTACAGGAACCTTTTTCAATGTCGGATCGACTTGTGCTGGACCAGTTAAGACGGCTCATAGGGAAACATTGATTTGATGACATCATGCGAATTGTGCTCATAATGTCGGTCCGTTTGTCGGACAAGTGTGAACCCAGCCTAAGTAACTAAAATCTTAGGAGAAATCTGTCCTGGTCTCAGACTCATCACCTTTCGTAAATAGCTCAGCTGGTGGAATAGCCAAATAAATACACATTTCTGACTGGCTGTTATAAGCCAAAGAATCCAATCTTTAGTTTATCTCATAACTCCTGAGCTGATAATAGTACAGCCAGAATAAGGACATATTACCTGTATCAGTCAATTAGCATTTTAAGCCCAAACACCCCTATCCTATGAGATAGCGGAAGCAGATTAGGCCCATTACCTCTATTTGTATTCATTCAAAAGGTAATTTCATGCTGAAAAATAATATAGAGTTACCAGATGGTAACCTGTACGTATTTAAGGATAATAATACCTACTGAAAACTGTATCTGTGGGATGGCAGGTGTATGGCCATAAACCTGTAACCTCCCATTGGCCACCCCTCAAACCTATTAGTTGGTCAGATCATTTCTGTTAACACCCTCCTCATGGATCAGAAGAGAGGGGCTGCATCAGCAGTCTGGAGTTTTCTTTTAACATCAAACAAGGAACATCAGCTAAGATCAGTGAGAGCCACTAACCCATCTTTTGCGCATTGATTGGACTGCTGAATGCACAGAACCAGGACTGTTAAGTATTTTCATTCTTTATATATTTTTGTTTTGCTGTTGCATTATTGTCTCTTTTTTCCTTTGTAATACTCTATGTTTGGACGTATTTTGTTTGCACCTTTTTTTTTTTGCAAATATAATCTTTATTAACACCTGGGAGGGGTGAGTGCCAGTGCATTACAACAAAATCATAAGAAAGGTAACACAGAACATCAAGAGTGTATGCAGACAGCCGGTAGACAACCCAGAGTTAATACATTATACACAACATTGTCTTTTGGTGTTCCCGACCCGTTATCCCAAATCACGTCTAGTTACCATCCTAACGGCATGTATGAGCCATTTGGCAACTCTCCCCCCAATAACCTTTTTCCAATAACACAAAGTATAAGGGTAAGGGGGGAAGCTGAAAGTAGTCAAAAAAAGAAGAAAAGATGGGGGAGTGAAGAAAGAGAGGGGGAGTAGAAGAAAGGGGAAGGGGAAAGAATATGCGAGGCAGTGATGGGACATGTAGACATCAAGCGAACCATCGAGGTTGGCGAGTGGAGATCGCCTTAAGAGGGAGTCACCGTAAGCAGTGCCTTGCCCTCTTCCAACAGAACAAACATATTCCACAAACCCCACGTTTTATGATATTTTTCCCTGTTTGTGCTGGGAGGTGAGGATCAAGTCCTCCATCCTGTTTATCTGTTCCACTTTGTGGAACCAGCCCGTTATAGAAGGTGGGTCTTGTTTTTTCCAATATAAGGAGATACAAGATTTGGCTGCATTTAGCAGATGCCGTAGAATAGATCTGCTGTAGATTTTGGAGGAACCCCAGGAGACATGGAGAAGAAAGAAGGTCGGGTCTTTCGGGATCTGGTGTTCCGTAAATTTTTGTGCTATAGTATGTATGGTCGACCAGTAGTGTGGGGCAGGACCAGAATATATGTAACATAGTTCCCTTATCCTCTCGGCATCGCCAGCAACGATCCGTGGATGCAGGGGAGCATGCATGGAGTTTAGCCGGCGTATAATACCACCTGGTGAGTATTTTGAAATTTGCTTCTTGGATTTTAGTGCTAATGGATGATTTAAGGGTAAATCAGATTATGTTCTGGATTTGAGTTGCCATGAATGTGCAATTAAGGTCAGCCTCCTATTTGGTCAACCATGGTAGGGCAGGTTGTTCTGCCGGGGTATTTAATAGGGAGTAGGATTTCAAGAGGACTTGAGGGAGATCATCCGTGCCCGTGCAGTATTCTTCAAAGGCCTTCAAGGGTCTGTGGAATCTGGCTGAGTTATGAAGTGATTGCAAAAAATGGTGAAGAGCCAGCCAGAACAATAGGCGATATGGGCCCTCGCTGTCTGTCCAATTGGCGAGTGTTGGCCAGCGGCCGCCCTGCAAGAAAACAGCAGCGCGGTCCAGGCCCGCTTCCTGTAGGTGGTTATAGTCTCGGGAAGAGAAGCTTGGGGGGAACAGATGATTGCCCAATATAGGATAAATTGGGGAGTCCTGTGTAGTCAGCGGTATCTGTTTAATTACTCAGGCACACAAACGAAGTGTTGTACCAATTAGTGGATGGGCTTTTAAGTCTGATGAGATGGAGTTATAGCACCAGAGTGCGCTTTTCAGGGGGATGTGCGCCTATTTCTGTTCTATTTGCGCCCATAGCTTTCGATCTGTGTGGCGCCTCCTGTCAATAATCCGGCCTAGGTGGGCTGCCGGGTAGTATTTCCTAATATTCGGTATAGCTAAACCGCCGGACTGTTTCGGTAAGGTCAAGTGCTCCCGTGGAAGATGGAGTTTTTTATGGGCCCAAATAAAGCGGGTGAGCAGAGACTGTATTTGCTTGAGGTATGTCAGAGGGATATTTATCGGGAGGGCTTGGAATAGGAATAAGAACTTCGGTAAAATAACCATTTTTATAAGGTTGCATCTCCCAAACCACGAGTGGAGTCCTTTGTGCCATTTCTCTAATAGTATGCGAGTACTAGTCACCAGAGGTGGGAAATTCACAGCGAACGTGCTGGAGGGGTCCGCTGGTATGTATGTGCCTAGATATTTCAACGCCGAATGATTCCATTTGAATTTAAAGTTGGCTTGCAAAGTCTGTAAAAGGCTGTTGGGAAGCGAGATTCCCATTGCTTCTGATTTATAAAAATTAATTTTAAGGTTCACTATTCGGCCATAAGTACTAAATTCTTGCATGAGGTTAGGGAGGCATATGATGGGGTTAGTGAGCGTGGAGAGAAGATCATCTGCGTATGCAGAGATTTTGTGTTGGGTTTGATCAATGCTCAGTCCAGGAATGTCGTTGTTCAGCCTGATCCTGCATAGAAAGGGTTCCAGTGAGAGGACAAAGAGGAGAGGGGAAAGCGGGCATCCCTGTCGCATCCTGTTACTTATATGGAATGGTTCTGACAGAATACCATTTACCCTTACTTGGGCTGTGGGTTTCGAGTATACACCGGCTATCCAGCCAAGCATAGAGTCTCCCAAGCCAATGTGACGGAGGACAGAGAACATAAAGTTCCAATCTACCCTGTCGAATGCTTTCTCAGTGTCAGTGCTGAAAAAGATGCAGGGCTTGCGGGTTGCAGAGGCAACATCAGGTTAAGGGCTTTGGACGTATTATCTTGCGCTTCCCTAGTTGGTATGAAGCCCACTTGGTCCAGATGTATTAGGGACTGTAGATGTTGTGCTAGTCTAGATGCAATGATATTGGTAAATAATTTCAAATCAATATTTAATAGGGAGATAGGTCTGTAACTACCACAGTGTGTGGGTCTTTCCCATCTTTGAGAATAATAGAGATATGTGCCCTTAGCGAGTCCTGGGGGAAGAGATTGTCGGTTTCGATGGCATTAAATATTTTAACCACATAGGGGCCAAGGGTCGGTAATACGCTAATGTGAAACCATCGGGGCAGGGGGCTTTACCCCGTTTAGTAGATGCCACAGCACTTTGCAGCTCCTCCAAAGTAATGGGCATATCTAACTCAGTGCAAACTTCCGTGGGTAAAGATGGGAGAAGAGAGGACCTGATGTAGTCATCTACTTCTGTCTGAGGGGGGGGGGGGTCTGGCCTTGTAAATTATACAGTTTTGAATAAAAGTCTCGGAAAGTCTGAGATTTGCTTCAGCAACACAGCCCTGTCGCCTCCCGGTGTGGTGATGCATGGGATGTATGAGGAGGACCTACGGTCTCTGACCAGGTTCGCGCACTTATCGCCAATTTTGTAGCCAATCTTTTGACAAGATTACAACGCCGCTTTAGCTCTGTAATGGAGTAGGTCAGATATTTGGCTATGAAGGAGCATGATGTCTGCATCTAGCGCTGGTGTAGAGGCGTGTTTATGTTTTGCTTCCAATTCGTGTAGTTTCTCTAGTAGGGAGACTATCTGCTGATTGTGCTCCTTTTTAATGCGGGCTCCATGCTTGATGAATACCCCCCTGATCACCGCCTTATGTGCCACCCACAAGAGTTTAGAATCGCAGCCTTCCTGGTCTTTCGTGTGGAAGTAATGTTGTAGTTCCTGTTGGATGTCTGCGAGGACTTCCGGTGTTTGAAGGAGGCTGTCATTTAGGCGCTAAAATCTGGATCTGGAGTGGTGGGTATCGGAAAGGGCGTAAGTCAGGGTAACCGCGGCGTGATCAGACCATGTTATATGGTCAATTTGTGTGTCCCGCACTGCATGTATTTGGCCGTGGGGGATCAGGAAAAAATCAATTCTGGAGTAAAGTTTATGAGAAGGGGAGTAGAATGAATAGTCCCTCTCCCCTGGGTGTTGCAGTCTCCATATATCTACTAATTGGGCTCTATGAAGGGATTGTGCCACGTTTTTCCTGACTCGGGGGGGGGAGTGTCGATTGAGGGAATCAGTGGGATTTTAATGTCGCCGCCGAGGAGTAATTGGCCTTCTTGGAAGTCTGCCAGCAACTTCTGGGTAGATTTAAGAAAAGTGTCCTGTTGGGCATTCGGCGCATAGATCATGGCTAGGGTCACAGTATGTTCTCCTACTTTCCCCTTCAGGAACAGATACCGCCCCAGAGGGTCTCTACACACATCTACGCAGGACCATGGGAGATTGCCAGATAGAAGTATCGACACCCCTTTAGATTTAGCTTCAACATTCGTAGCATGGTAGGCCAGTGGGTAATATCTATTCCTGAGGATGGGGAGTTTGTTGTCTCTAAAATGTGTTTCCTGGATCAGCGCCACATCTACATGGGCGAGTTTAAGGTCTGTAAGAAGGATACGTCTCTTTTTGGGAGTATTAAGGCCTCGCACGTTTAGGGAGAGCAGTTTAAGGTCATCCATCACCACCTTGCACAACAGGGGAAGAAGAGAAGAAAAGAACTAGTAGCAGAGAGCAGGAGCAGGAAAAGTATGGTATGAGAAGTTAGTATACAAAACAGGAGGGTGGGATGCTGCTCTAGCAACTGAGATCTTCGGGCCAGGGCAGCATGCACCTACTAAGGTAACAAGTGAACCACTTGTATATATGGTTGTGCTAGCCTACCAGGGCAGTGCGCAGCAGGCCTAAGCGGAGGAGTGGGCGGAGGTGGCAGGCACAGAGACGAGCCCCATCACTCCACGCATCCCTGTAAGAAAACATGTATACAAGATATGTAACATATACAAATGCTAACAAATACAACGAGGAGTTCTCAATGCAAGTAACTATTTGACCATGCCCACAGGTAACTTTAAGTCTTCAGCGGGGGGGGGGGGGGAGTTACCAATCAAAACAGATAGGCTTCTCCTGTCCCCCGGTCGAAGTCCCACCGCAATATGCTGCAGAAGTCCATGGAGCTGGATACTGTGTGTGGCATTGTAGGTGTTGAACTGGACCACCCTGCCCACCAGTAACAGAGTAGCCCAGGTAGGTTTGCTATATAGGTGCGTATAGGAGGATGCCTCCCATAGGTAGCAAAGTTCATAGAACTGGTAGATAAGAGCCTCCCACCATTATCTCACTGGTTCATAGTGCATATATAGGGCACAGCCAGGAGGAGAGCTGCAGCCAGAGGTCCCCCGACATCAGGAAAAGCCCCCTCCCCGCTCTCCCCAAGTAGGGTCAAAGTCCCACGGCAGTACCTCGTGTGCCGGATCTGCAATTCCCGGGAGCATACCGCAAGGTGTCTCTGTAGAGTTTCCTGATGAAGTCCGGGGATACAGATCTGCTAGGCATGTCTCTTACTCAGTGGAAAGCAACCCTCTTACGGTTTAGTCCTGGAAACCGTACTGATATGGGAGGGACTAAAGGCTTCGCACCGCGGGGGGGAAAGGCAAGGGCCCGGCGAGTGCCTCCAGGGGGCGGCTTTACAACAATACACACCAAAGTCATGTTCCCTTCTTTCGTACGGAATTGTGGCTACTGCATGCTACCCTCATTGTAAATCCGGAGGGAGAAGGGGGTAGTCAGCAGGTTACTGCCTCTGAGGGCATAATAGAAACCAGAGGGAAGGCGGCATGCATATGCATATGTGAGTTGGGGGGGAGGCATAACCGTTCCAAGAATCTCTGTGACACTGCCATGCATCAGAACAATTTAAAACAGGTAAATACCAGCAGATGCTGTGCCATGTCCCTGATGTCTGTCCGAGGACTAGATGAATCCCCCCCCATGGGGGATCGCGGAGCGCGAGTCCTCTCCTCAAAACAAAATAATTACAGTCCATGAGTGAACGGTTCCCCCACAGGGCTTCTGTAAATAGGGGGCCAATGCTCAGTCTCGCCACAGTCTATGAGAATAACGCTGAGGGAGCCTAAATAATGTTCATATAGGTCTGGGACCAACAGTCACTTTACACATACCTGGGGTGTCCCAAGTCAGTCTTCTCGGTGCTGGTCCGTCGGGCTTCCCCTGGAGCGCCTACAAAGTCTCTGGGGTCGGGGTTGGGAGGCACTCCAAGAGGCTGAGTTCCCCTGACGACCCGTGGGGCGCCAACCAATTCGGCATTGGAATCGGGTCCACTGCCAGGAATGTGAAGAGGCCAGGTAAGTCTTCAGGTACACGTAGGGTGTAAGAACCCTGCAGCTTCGGGAAAGTCACCACCAGTGGGTAGTGCCAGCGGTAGGTGACACCCTGGTCCCTTGACAGTTCCAGGATTGGCCGGATTATGGCTCTGCACTGAAGGGTCGCTCTGGAAAGGTCTGGCAGCACCCTCACCGCCGCTCCATCGAAGTCCTGTTCGCCGGCCTCCCAAGCCTTGCAAAGGATAAGCTCCTTGTGGGTGTATCTGAGAAGCCGGCAGATCACGTCCCTGGGCCTTTCTGGGTCGGAGGGTCAGGCGCCAGAGCCCTATGGATCCGGTCGAACTACAGGCCGGCCGGTAGTGATTCTCCCTCCATTCGGCGGAAGAGTTCCATGGCTGTGGCAGCTAGGTCATCCGCGCCCGTTGCCTGAGGTTGTTCTGGCAGCTCCGGTCCTCAAATTCCTCCATCTGCAGCTGTAAATGGATGGAGGTGTCCATTGTGCTGACTCTAGCTGGTTGAGTCAGCGTTCAATGGAGGATAAAGAGCATTCCCCGGCGGAGATTCTCTCGGTCAAAGATTTGATGTGGGATTTGACCGACTGGAGTTCTTTCCAATGGGCCGCCTCCACGCAGCCTATAAGGCCTTCTATGTCTGCCTTAGTAGGCAGTGCGCATAGCAGGGACCTCAGTTCCTCATCTGCCCGTACACTTATGGGAGAAGATGGTGAGTCACGGGTGGAAAGCCAAAGGTCCAGTGGAATGTCAGCAAATAGGTCAGAGCTCATTGAGGTAGAGGGGGATACAGGGCCCTCTTGTGTCGCCCGCTGTGTGCCACGTGTAGCCACCATCTTAGTCTGCTGGTGAAGGCTTGCTGTTTGGAGAAATATTTCTTCAATTCTCCCCCAGATTTAGATGAGCCGGTCGCCTGTGGAGTGTATTTTGTCTTCCTCTTTTTAGTGGAGGACCTATCTTGCAGGATGATGTCGGATTGATGGGGATGCCGGAGAGAGGGTCATGAGCTCGTGAGAAACACGTCTCTATCCGGCCATGTCCAGACCACGCCCCCTTTGTTTGTACCTTTTTACCTTTTCTGTTATTAAGCAATATTCTGAAAAGTGTTAATATAGTCTCTAATGCACTAACGCAGAACTAAAAGAATCCCTGTCTCTTCAAAGAGCACTACTATAGTGTCAATCTCTGGATATAGTACAAAACAATCACTACCAGTGCTCAGAGGTCCTCCTCGGTTAAATAGGACTGTGCAACAATTTCAAATGCTAGGCGGATGCAGCCTTCCATGGATAGGGGAATCCAAAGTGGAACTACAAAAACAAGGAGACAGGAAGGCGCAAGCACCTAGTGCATTACCGCAAAAAAATTATTTGAGCAAATAAAATGGATAAAAATTGGATACTTACAAAAATGCAACTGGTAAAAACACATAGACCACAAGATGCCTTCCTTCCTTCCACAAGCTTAACTCTGAGGAAGGAGGTGCGCCCCCGAAACACATCAGCTTGGCTATATAGCGGGATATAATTGGAGCATATATATCTTACACTATATGGCATCTTGTGGTCTATGTGTTTTTACCAGTTGCACTTTTGTAAGTATCCAATTTTTATCCATTTTATTTGCTCAAATACATTTTTACTATAATGCTCTAGGTGCTTGCGCCTTCCTGTCTCCTTGTTTTCGTAGTCAGTCTCTGGATATGCCTGTCTGTGCTGACAGTGGGATTGATTTACTAAAACTGGAGCGTACAAGATCTGATGCAGCTGTGAATAGTAGCCAATCAACTTCTAACCTCAGCCTGCTCAATTAACCACTTGTCGACCAGCCGCCGCAGTTATAATGCAGCAGGGCGGCTCTCCTGTGTGAATCGCTGTACCAGTACGGCGGTCCATGCACTAGCTCTCGTGGGTGCATGAGTGGGGGAGCCAATCAGCGGGTCTGGTGGACTCGATGTCCGCGGGCTGCCCGCGATCATTCCCCGGAGAGACAGAACGAGGATCTGCCTGTGTAAACAAGGCAGATCTCCTTAATGACAGGGGATGACACACAGGGGTTGATTTACTAAAGCTCGAAAGTGCAAAATTTGGTGCAGCTCCACACAGAAAAAGCTTCAAGGTTTTACTGTCAAAGCTTGACTGAACAAGCTAAGGTTAGAAGCTGATTGGCTAGCATGCACAGCTGCACAAATTTTTGCACTCTCCAACTTTAGTAAGGCTCCTTTCACACCGGAGCCGCCCGAGCGTTAGTGGTAAAATACCGCTAATTTGCGGCGCTATAACGCTTTAACCCCACAAGGGGTTAAACGGGTTAAAAGTGCCGGTTTGCGGCGCTCCTGAAGCGGTGTTCAGGCGCTTCCGGAGCGCTGCCCCATTGTTTTCAATGGGCAGGTGTGGTATAGAAGCGGTGAATACACCGCTCCCACACCGCTGTAAAGATGCGGCTTGCAGGACTTTTTTTACCATCCCGCAAGGACACCACCCCAGTGTGAAAGCACTCTGGCTTTCACACTGGGGTGTATTGGGGGGGGGGGGCTTTTTTCAGGCGCTTTTTATGCGCTATTTTTTGCGCAAAAGAGCTTGAAAAATGCCTTGGTGTGAAAGGGGTCTAAATCAACCCCACAGATCCTGTCTTTCTGCTATGAAGGAAGACGGATCTGTGTGTTGTCCCAGTAAGTCCTTCCCCCATACAGTTAAGGAACACATATAACCCTTTGATCACCCCTGATGTTTACCCCTTTCCCTGCCAGTGTCATTAGTACAATGTCCATGCATATCTTTAGCACTGATTACTGTAATAATGTCAATGGTTCCCAAAAAAGTGTTAAAAATGTCAGTTAGGAGTCCGATCTGTCACAGCCCCACTAAAAATCGCTGATCGCCGCCATTACTAGTAAAAAAAAAATAACAATAAAAATGCTATAAATCTATCCCCTATTTTGTAGATGCTACAACTTTTGTGCAAAACAATCAATATACGCTTATTGTTTTTTTTTTTTACCAAAAATATGTAGAATACATATTGGCCTAAACTGATTAATATATATATTTTTTTATTTCTTAGTTTTTTTTTTGGATATGTATTATAGCAGAAAGTAAAAAATAGTTTTTTTTCAAAATTGGTGGTCTTTTTTTGTTTATAGCACAAAAAATAAAAAACACAGAAGTGATCAAATACCACCAAAAGAAAGCTCTATTTGTGAGAAAAAAAGGACGTCAATTTTGTTTGGGTACAACATCGCACACCCGCGCAATTGTCAGTTAAAGCAAAGCAGTGCCGTATCGCAAAAAATGGCCTGCTCATTAAGGGGGCAAATTAGAAACATAGAAAAATTCTTCCGGGGCTGAAGTGGTTAAGCTTTGAGAAAAAAACTTGGAAGCTGATTGGTTTATATGCAGAGCTGCACCAGATTTTGCACTCTCCTGTTTTAGGAAATCAACCCCAGTGTGTGTTACAGATCTTTGTTTTAAAGTGGTTGTAAAGGCAAAACTTTCTGTGTGCAGCAGCTCCCCCAGTCCCCCCCGCCCCAATACTTACCTGATCCCCCTTCGATCCAGCGAAGTGCATGAGAGCCTCTTCCTCCTCATTGGCTGAGACATTGGCCACTGGGTGCGGGTCCAAGCCACGTTCCGTGGGAGTGAGCCTGCTTGGGTGTCCCCACAGCAAGCTGCTTGCTGTAGGGGCACTCGGCAGGAAGGAGGGGCCAGGAGCGCCGGCAGGGGACCCGAGAAGAGGAAGGAATTCTTTGTTGTTTGTGTGTAGATGCCCCTCCATAGCTCCTTGCTGTAGTGGTCAGTTATAGGTGGTGGACAGCGACCTTGTATTGTAACTTTGGGCGCACACCAGGTGCACACCAGCCATCAGGCCACAGCTGGGTGTCTGGTCCTGTACCTTTTAGGAGGGATGGGCTCCTCCAGTCACCTGTCCTCCATCTATCCATTAAATTGCATGTGCTTCCATTGTGAAGCCTCAAATATAGAGTTAGGTCTGCAGTATACAGGGAGCCTTGACGGGGCTTGCAGCTTACGCATGCACTTGCAAATGTGTGTAACCAATCCCCTGTCTTTTAAACGCTACTGTTAGACAGGTGAATTTGTTTGGTGACAGACTGGTCGGTAAGTTGAGCATTGGAATTCTTTGTTGTTTGTGCCCGAGAAGAGAAAGATCTGGTCTGCCCTGTGCAAAACCAATGATCAGAGCAGGTAAGTATAACATGTTTGTTATTTTTAAAATAAAATAAACTGCCTTCAATATTGCTTTAAAGTGATTGTAAAGTCTTGTTTTTTTATTTTAAAAAATAACAAACATGTTATAATTACCTTCTCTGTGCAGTTGGTTTTGCACAGAGCAGCCTGTATCCTCTTCTCAGGTCCCTCTTTGCAGCTCCTAGCCCCTCCCTCTTATCGAGTGCCCCCATAGCCAATAGCTTTCTATGGGGGCACCCGAGCCGAGTCAGAGCTCCGTGTATCCTTTCAGACACGGAGCCCCGACCCAGGCCTGTCCCCTCTTTCCCCTAATTGGCTGACTGACTTTGATTTACAGCTGTGGGAGTCAATGGCACTGCTGCTGTGTCTCAACCAATCAGGAGGAGTGTCCCGGACGGCTTAGACATATGACTGCAGAGAGAAGGGGCTCAGGTAAGTATTGGGGGGTGCTGGGGAGGCTGCTACACACAAAGTTTTTTATCTTAATGCATAGGATGCATTAATAAATAAACCTTCTGCCTTTACAACCCATTTAAGTCTTAAGTGTTATCGCTACTGTTATGAGCATTATGAGGTTGAACCCTATCAGGGGGCAGTGTGATAAATCTAAACCTAGTGAAAATCGCTCTCAGTCTGCTGGCACTTAGAGGCTGAGAGTGGCATTGTCGCATACCAGTGACAGCGAGGTGTGAGATTGATTAGCCATTTGTAGATGAGGGTGACCAGGTCACTGCATCTGTCACACACGGCTATTTTTACAACATTTTCCTTTGTTCGCGTGTATAAAAATGTATTTTTGTATTTACGAATTAACTACATAGGACATGCAATTTAATATGTTTACCGAGATAATGTTAATTCCACACTCTAATTAGCAGATATACAGTACTTTAGTTACAATATAGAATGTATTGTTATACTTTATATTTCCTAAATGAAAGTCACTTTGTTCAAATACAAAAATTACACATACAACTAGTTTTAGGTAATAAATAGCAGCCAATCTAAGACTTTCAACAGTCTCACAACCCTGAAAAGGTTGAAATCTATTTTTTGAGTTGTAACATAGCCCCCCTCCACCACCATAAAGCAGCCGCTAAATAATGCTGGATGAAGCACAAATGAATGTAGTATTGTTTCCTGGAACTATATACAGTATGTTCTGTAGCTAAATTCAGCTTCAGGTGACCCTTAGAGAACATAATGTTCATGACTTCAGCCTCATTAGCCGGAGTAAGCAAGGGCTATATATGGCAACAGGACCACTTTACTGACATCATTACATTTAGCATGATGTTTAGTGCTCGGCATTACTATTGGAATAATAATGGGAGTACATTTTTGGAGTCAAAGCATACAACTCAAAATAGATTTCCATTGGTCATTTATTAGTATAATGTATAAGTTCCACTTTGACTTTGTTGCTGGGGAGTTCTGCTTCTAAAGGATCATAGAAAATACTAATAATAATTCAATCATTACACTTTATATATCGGGAACGAATGAGGCCGATTACTCCGACTTCAGTACTTGTAATACAAGAGATTCCCAGTGGACTTCGACTTAAATCGATGTCTTGTATGACATATATCAAGGTCCTTTGTTATGATGTAAGTAAACACGAAGTAGGTCGTAATAAATCGCCGACGAAATACCACCACCTCCCCCCGATACAATGTTGAGTTTTTTATCTAAAGTTGGA
The DNA here is from genome assembly GCA_018402905.1 of Glandirana rugosa. Classification (NCBI taxonomy): domain Eukaryota; kingdom Metazoa; phylum Chordata; class Amphibia; order Anura; family Ranidae; genus Glandirana; species Glandirana rugosa. Next base: position 187,462 of record BLSH010180395.1, read on the forward strand.
AAAGTCCCAACACTCTGACAACTTTCAGAATCTAACCGACGATAAATA